>BMAU01001691.1:662500-830348 GCA_019973935.1 Trichonephila clavipes | reverse complement strand
TGACTAGGTAAAATTTGCAGAAATCAAAAAGCCATCAAGGTCAATGAATTATGAATATTTCAGATATTGAAATAACGGTCGGAAAAAATAAAGGATTTCTCTTGAGAAGAGAGATCGCTCAAACAAAGTAACCAGCTGTAAATTATTTTATTTCAATTTCAATAAGTGCGAAGAGTACGCCTGCGTGTAAGCTTAATAGAAATAATAATAAAAAACATTCTCACTCGAGATTGAAGTTTTTCACAAATTGTACAATTACTTAAATATAAACTTTGCTATGTCCTGTAGTATGCAGGCATATTGAAGGTTTCCGAAAAATATGGGATTTAATTGTCAGTCAAATTTTTAATAAAACATATTAGATTATAACATTATTAAAGGAGCAAAGTATTTAGATAAATAATAAAAAAACACAAAAATCACACATCTCGTTATTATTTATTCCTACGCGAGAAATATAAGATACATTTAAGACGAGCAAGATTACTCATATTTTTAGTAAATAAATTTTCAGGCATGATGCGCATTCACGTAGTCTTGAAACTTAAAAACTGAGTTTAGTTCCAACTTTTAAATCGTTAGTCGAACTAATATATGTCTGATTTATGCTTTACAACACTGCTTTTTCCATTCAAACATGTTGTTAAAATGATATATTAAACAGACAAATATATTATGTACGAATAAGTATTGGACATAAAATATGAATTATATGTAACATGTATGTTCTGAGCAAAAATATAACCTGATATTACGCAAAGGGAAAGAATAAAGAAAGTAACATGCAGAAATTCCGCATACATACCAGTAAGAAAAATTGTGCAGTTGATTTCTTTTCTCTCATTTTCATACAAAGTATTGTTTTTACATAGTGGTAGATGGCGTTTTGGGAAATATAGTAAGCCGTTTTGAAAAGATTTTTTTTCATTATATATCTCATAATATATCTGTATCTCAAACAGATAATCTAAATCCTAAGTTACAAATCTTAAGGTTTCTGACTAAATTCTGAGCTGTGGTTTAAAAAAAACCCGTATAAATGGAAAATTTTCATTATATTTAGTGTTACTTAGATTAGAATACATGTATAAAATTGTTTTAAGTACATTATGACAAAAATAATTATTTAAATACAACGCTTTGGCAAAAAATGAACTTAGAATAACCTATTTTCAAAACGTCCTTTTTTTAAAAAAAAAAATGCTTCTATAATAATAATATTTTGCTTATATAAACTTTTTTCCAGAGAGCCTGAACTAGGACTTTTGAAAAATTCACATTATTTTTAGAGTAACTACCAATTAAAATAATTATCAGCGTTTTTTTTTCTTAAAATTTATCCCCTTTGTTGTACTAAAATATGGATAAATCCATTTTTATGATGTATATTTAAAAAAGTCTAGTTCTGGCTCTGTACTAAGTCTGAGCTATAAATAGGTATAAAATATTATTACCATTGAAGCATTTTCATAAAAGGAAAATGTTTTAAAACAGGTCATTCTATGTTCATTTTTGTCAAAATATTGCATTTTTTAAATAATTTTTAATTGTAATAATATTCTTAAAACACACAACTTTATACAAGTATTTGTTCTAATTTAAGTGACACTATCATAAATATTATACATTTATACGCTTTTGCTAAAATCACGGTTCCGAAATAGTCGGATAAATTAAATAATGGGTCCGACCTATGCAAAGCATTTGTCGTTAAGGTTCATTGAATCGAAACTGAGTGAGCCTTGGTTGAGTTTCGGAAACAAGTCATATAAACCATATATATTTTCTGCTAATTTAATTTACTATTTCTATTAATCCGTGTTGTATTTGTACATCGAAATAAAAATACCTATAACAGTGCGAATAATCTCAAATCTATTAATTTTAATTTAAATATGATTTGAGGTTGAAATATGGAAAAAATTAAATGCTTAAGAACAATACGAATTTCCGATATGAACTTCAAAAAGAGGATTGTTGCAGATTTAGCTGGCCCAATCAGTGAATTAGACCGTTCTCCCATCTTTAACATACTGCAAACACAGATAATTTCAAGAAGAAAAAGTCATCCATGATCCCATAAATGAACAATTTTATAAATTACAGCTTTTTAATTTTAATAACAGAAAAAAATAAATAGCTAAATAAATAACCCATTTTTAAGATTTGATATGTAAAGATTCTATTATTCCAGGGACTCCATAACTTTAAGGCTGTCTTTCGTTAATATTAAATAATGGAACCCGAATTCGGAATATTTTTCACATATAAAAACACTCAAACATTAATATTACACTCCGGCTTCCCTATCCTGTAGAAAAAAACCCAATTATTTTATCATATTACTCATTTTTATCCGAGTTGGCATATTTTTTCTTTTATAGAATGTGTTTCGCAATTTTTCTCCTACATCGTAATGCGAAATGAGCTACCCTTTTACATGTTAAGAGGAAAAACTAATTATTTATGGAATATTTTTGGAGTTTTAAAAACGCTATATTATAAACAAATGTATGAGTTGCAATGTTACAAATTTTCATGAAAATAGAGGTGTTTTGCTGTCCGAAAATGTGCATCGCGTTTAGTTCAAATTCTCGTACATTTGGCGAAAACAGACTTAACCGTCTTTGTCAATTCGAATTCAAGTTCGACATATATGAGTCCCTTCAACGCGACGACGTAATGGAAGACAGCTGAAAAATGATGATGGAGTCAGGAAACAGCGGCTGTTGATCCTTTTTAACACCACGAGCATACCTTATGGTACTTAACCTTGCAGGGTGAACGCCTATTAGTCTGAGAACAGAAACGCAACAGATTCAACCTCTTCAGACCTACAGGATGATAATCTCCGAGTATTCCAAAGACGTCAAAAGGTCGCCAACGAAAACGTGATACATTATTGGTCCGATTTTATCGTTGTTCTTTGGATGTAATTCTTTGCCGAAGAATGCTATTATGAGAGGAAAGGAATTGAGTGTTTGAGAAGAAGGAAATTATGGGTATAGTTTGTCTTCTGTAGGGGCTTTGCTTGAAAAAAATATTTTAGGTTTTTAATAGAATCCTAAAATTCTCAATTCATCCACAGCAGTGGCTCACACAAGGCTCGGGTCCACACCCCTCCCCATAGTCCTTGATTTTTTTTCAATTGATTATAATCCTATGTACATAGCATGCAAAATTTAATTAATTATTTGTTGTTAATAATTAATACAAATTACATTTATTCAATTAATTTTTTACTGTTTTTTGTTATTTAAAATCTGCAAAATCAAAAAAATATGTTGGGTGGCGTATTGCAGAACGAAAAGAGAATGGCGGGCTTTTGAGCCTGGACCCCCCCCTTGAAAAATTACTGTTTGCGCCATTGATCCACAGGAAAAGGAAATTTATTTACAATCTGGTATGCTTAAGTCAATATAAGTTAGAATTAAGTTCTTTTTTCGGAATTCGCACGTTCACTCTTTAAATCCTAGCTTCTATTGTTGAATCACTCCTGCAAAAACTTGTAATATAAACTTTTGATGTATTAGACCAGGGGTGGCTAACCCGCGGCCCGCCTTGAATAATTTTACAACCCCTGCAAGATTCTTTACAACTTTACAAAATACGATTTTGTGAAATATTTTTGTTCTTAACGTTGTCTTTAGTGACAAATAAATCCCATAATTGTTTCTATTTTACCACGTTGCTGTTTCTGTAGATTCTTAGAAGTGAGCAGAATATTGCACTGCGGTGATACAGCGCAGCATCCCGCTTGATTTCTGTAACTTTTTTTGCAACTTACACCTGCGAATCGTTCCTTTCGAAAACGAAATTTATCAAACATAAAACGCGTTCAAACTTATCGGACCTAAACCTGTAACATCTCTTACGATGTGTAACTACATGCATTGAGATCAATTTGCAAAAATTAAATGAAATAATTGAGAAACAAATATCTCATTATTTAAATACCGTAAAATCCGTCGTACAACACGCACCTGTACTTTCAAGCTGCATTTTTAAAAAATTTTATGGATATTCACCGTATAACGCACACCCCCATTTTTATGAAGAAATCTGAAATGTTAGTATGCAATGTACTTATGTTTTTAAGTCATTTATTCGAGATATTATCCGAGACTTACGAAAAAATATTATACGTCTAAAATTATCATTATTTTAGTTCATAAAGCACACATGTCATTTCTTTAAAATTAACAGCATTTAGATATGTGTTTGATCATCTCTTTTGTTATTTTTAAATCTACCGCGTTTTTATACCCGGCGTATAACGCGCACCCTTAAATTTCAATCTTATTTTTTGTGTTAAAAATGCGCGTTATACGCCGGATTTTACGGTAAATTAAACATTATTTGATCATTGCATTATATAATTACTATATTACTTGTGTCTGTATACATGAAAAATAATTAAAACAGTAATAATAGTTTATTGTGTTTTAAAATTTCACTCCGAATATAATATAAAGATATATATTTTTACATGTGGCCCGCGGGATTATAATGTTTTTTTTCAAAATGAGCCACAAGGTCCTTTGGGTTGGCCACCCCTGACTTGAGAAAAATGATTTACTAATATATAAGTATGGGAATGAAACTTGAAAACTTTAATTTTCAATAGTTTTTTGAACAGGTGAAAAGAAGACTGTTAAAAACAAGAATAATAGCTGTCGTTTATTATTATTATTTTTTTTAATCTTCATAATATGTGTGCGTATGGAGCGTAGTTCAAAGATTTTGAATTTGCTTGTTTGTGTGGAATTTGAACTAGTATTGGAGTGTACATCTGTTTCAGCTACGTCAGGAAATATGCTAAGCCACAAACCAAAAAATTCTTCTAAGAAATAATACTGCAAATTTTATAAGATTATAATCTAGAAGAGAATATTGTCTAATTCAACATATAATGTGCACTTTTAACACATTAAATAAGATCAAAATTTATGAGGGCGCATTATATGCCAGGTATAAAAATGATAGCTTGAAAAATAAAGAAAAGGTAAGCATTTAAAAAGTTGGATTTAGAGATAAGAGTTAGATATATAAGAGGACATCCTACAAGAGTACATTTCAGTGCATTATACGGCTGTATTTACCTAAAGCTTAAAAGATGCAGTTTGAAAGCATATGTGAACGTTATACACCGGAGCATATGTTACGTAAAATTGTATTTGCAGATATATTTTTTTAACGCAGAGCATGTACAAATCCAGATATACCCTTATATGTTAAGTTACTGATTAAATGAAATAAAAGAGAGGTCAACAGATGCTTAGTGCAAAGTATTTCATTGTAAAGAAGCTAATTACTATTATGAAATACAAATTAAAAATGTTTAATTATTTTCATTAATGTTACATAAACCGGTATTCCTCGAACTGTGCTTCACGGAACATGAAGGTTCCACGAGGCATGTCTAGGAGTTCCACGAATAAAAATAAAAAAACCGAAAACAATTATGTGTACAAATATGTGTGCTGGATTGAAAATCAATTTCTTTATCTCAATAAAAAATAGGATTTATTACTGACAGACAGTGGCGCACACACAAGGGGGGTCCTGGGGTCCGGACCCCCCAAACCCTGATTTTTCCGATTGATTATAATTCTAAGTATATAGTACGTAAAATTAATTAATTACTTGCTATTAATGATTAATTTTATTAATTAATGCTAATTATTTATTCAAAAACTAGTTTTTTACTGTGTTTTGTTCCCGAAAATCGACAAAATCAAACGGAGCACGATACAAGAATGGTGAACTTTCGACCCCGGACCCCCCCCCCCTTGAAAAATTCCTGTGTGCGCCACTGCTGACAGATATAACAAGAACGAGTGTCTGAACTATCAACAGATTCTATATTAAAATACAGATATGAATGAGAAAATCTTGAGATTTGTTAAAAAATTTACAGGGAGTTAATATCTTCTAAAAAATCTAAATTTTAGGTTGCAAATTCATGCAGAATACACAGGATTTTTTTTATTTCTATAAATATTTTAATGTCATTGCGAACAGTGTATTTAAGTGAAAAATGTTTATGTGGTAGCAAAAACAAAACATAAAAATTTATTAAACACAGAACATAAAATGTGACCGTACGTAAGTCCAATACACCTAGATTTTGACAGTTTGTATAAAAAAAATGCAAGCACATATACCAGTCACTAATAATGTATGTGTTGATGACACTTGGAGCATATTAATATTATGAATGAGTAAATTAAAATTAACAATATATAAAAGAATTTTAATAACAATTTTTTATATTTGTCTTTATATAAAGTATTTATAATTATTGATTTATTTCAATTATTATTTTATGATATGTTCTCCTAAAAGAGAGAAAGAAAGAGTGGGGTTACCAGAAGACACTATAATTTTAAGAGTTCTATGAGTCAAAAAAGTTTGAAGACCACTGACGTATAAACCATCACAGTCTTTTTTCCGCATAAATAGAAAATAACTTTCCAACATTTAAAAAAAATTGTTTCAAAAATTCGATTAGTGTGTGTGCGTGTGTGTGTGTGTGTGTGTATGTATTAAATACAGTTTACAATTATTTCAAAATTTAGAACTAAAAACCTAGCATCTAAGATAAACTACAAGAGAAAAAAAGGCAGAGAGAGAGAGAGAAAGGGGGCCAACGTACATACTTTACAATTTTATTTTTGAAGACGATTTCATCGCGAAAATTACATTCTTCTCCTCGAAGAATTCCCAATTCAAACAGATCACGAACAAAACCATCTGCTGCTGTGTTCCTTCCACTTTTTGTTACTTTTCAACTTAAAATTCAGGTCATCCTTTTCTCATTTACCGGCAACTGAGACATCGAAAAGAACTTGAAAAAGTTCTCCCCGTTGAAAATTCTAAGGGAATATTATCTATATATACTTCCCCCCAGCCCCCTTCTTCCATAAAGAGGAAAAAGGGTGGAATTTTCGCCCAGCCAAAAAGCCGGGGATCGTTTTCTCTTTATATATACATTTCTTTTCCCAAAGAATCGGAAATGTACTTTATTCAACCGACTTCCACGGAGTTGGCAGAGGGCCACGGGGAAAAGATCTCGGGGTCGGGAAAGCTGGGGCTGAAAGTTGCCGGGGCTGAGGGCTGAATGAGAATTTTACGGCAGTTGAGAGATGTGGTGTAGAATTGAAATGACGTGAAAAAGAACTGGGTGGGAGGAATTTTGTTCAATATTCGGAGAAAAGGAAGTGAGGAGTGAGTTTGAAAAAGATGAAGATTGTAGAGAAACTAAATGCTCTTCTTTCTCCTCTTTCAACATTTTAAGTAATTAAACAAAGAAAACAAAGTAAATAGGAAAATAAGTTTTAAATGTTTAATGGGGGAAAGCTAACAAACTCCCTGGTTAATTATGAAATACAAAATAAGCATTAATATTAACTTTATTATTAGACTTGTTTTTAAAAACAGAAGCTTAATTACCATCTAAACATATTTTTATAATGTTCTATCGCCTTTTTTCAACAGATTCTTCAAACATTCACTTGAACACTCTTTAGTATTTGGAAGCAATTCATACATTGAAAATCCTTATTTTGTTCTTTATTAGAAAACTCCTGTTTTTAAATAAAATAAATAAATAAACCCGCAATTTAATGTGTTTTCTTAGCAACTGAAATAATTTGTTAACATCCCTGTGCTTTTCGGTTCAATTAAACAAAAGACTTTTAATGTATCTAAAATATTTTGATTTATTTTTTAAAGAACAAGTAATGTGTAAGAATAGAGGGTACGTATACGTATTATCGCGAACTATTGGCGACATTATATGAAGCCAAACACATGATTGCCTATCAAGCGCAGACTACACATAACAAATTGGGATCGCCAACTTGGTGAACTATCTTTAACATTCGTGATTGTTGCGATAATACGTAAGTACCGGATAAAATCTGCTAAGAATATTTTTACCATTTCCATACAAAAATAACAATTTTATAAGTCAAAAAAATACTCACTAATCTTTACGTATGGAATTTTACTAAATATTTTATTTAGAATTTACTGCAAATAATTTACAAGAAAATAAAATATATTACGAAATAACTATTAAAAAGCAATCTGATTTTCTTTTTTTAAAAAAAAGCACTGAATTCTTTTAAAATAATCTGTCACGGATTTAAGATTGGATTGCCATATACCATTACATAAAATTCCAGGCTCAAATTTTAACTCATAAAATAATTTCTCATTTTAGCGTAATTAAAAAATAATATTACTTAAATATTAAAAACTAAAAATTAAAATATTTTGAATATGTTGTTGATGTATTAAAATATTACTTAAATGTTGATAACGGGAATCGCACCTTTTTTCTTCTCCAAACAGTAAACAGTGAGGATTGTTGTCATAAACATAATACACGAACATTTCAATAACATCAACACCTGAATAAAAACAACTCAGCTGAGTCAAATATAGGCCATTGTAAAAATTCTAAGAAAAAACGAAAATACACCGAGATACTCTCCTTTGTTTCGTGCTATACTCATATCAAGCAAAAGCCTCAGGGAAAAATTTTCATGAGAGTTCGTATTCTGCAAATAGAGTGGCATTAAATGGAAAAGGTTATTTTAATATTTTACTATTATTACCATCTCATTTCCGAGCACAGTTTGTTCATGGAACATAAAGATGCTTCTTTGAATTTTAGATTTCTGCACGCCATTATTCCATAAACAGTTCCATGCTCTTAACTTTATATCAAAGTAAAATGGTATAAGAGTATTTGTTGCACGTATATATACGTAAATATAGGGTAATCCATCATTATTTAATAACAAATTACCTTCGAAAATCTGTAAGAAACTTTATAATTATTATAATAAAGCCAGGCTTTTGTCAAGATCTTTTCTATCAAGTGTCACACGTAATGTTCCGTAAAGTATATGGTTACCTATTGATGAATGCGAAAAAAATGATCTTTTAAGACTTTGTTCATATTCTTTCTGCTATTCACAATTTTATCACGAAATTTTCATCTTTTAAAATTTGCAATATATTATTCAGAATTTTAAAAATAGGTTTAAATGTAAATAAAATGTTTAAAAAAATGATTTTAAGTCAAATGAAAAAAAAAGCGATTAACATTCCGTAAACATATTTACTCAATATATTTTCTTTTTCTCTAAACATTATTTTTAAAAAAATATTCTCTTTCATCATGCGTGATTAAAAAAAATACTTCGAAGCAATTTTATTTTTTTAAGTTTTTAAAATTAAATGTCATCCAAGTCAACTGTAAAAAAAGTCAAATAAAAAAGTAGATGTAAATAGAATCATCCAAGTAATTTATTATAAAAACATATTAGTCCCACAAGTGTAAAATTGCGGGTTTAAAAGTAAATTATGCTTGCAATTAAACAGCTTCCAAAATATAAGTTTATTTTAATCTATAACTTAAATGTGATCCGTTTCAGTGTGTTAATAAAAGTTCTCAAAGCAACAAAAATACTTTTGCACATATTTCTTACATATTCAAATAGTAGTATTTATTAATTTGTAAGGATTGCTTAGCCGTATTATTGTAACAATAAATTCTACAGTGTATTACTTATATACTACACAATATGAATAATATAATTGTTGTATATTAATAATGTAATTAACTCAATAGTACATAGGACTTTCAAACAAATACATCCAATCGAAATGCCTTTGTCATCATTCTTACCTAACACATAAAGCAGACAGTTTGTGTGTTTGTATCACTATTTCCTGCCTGCTTTCACCAGTTATTAATTTAATTTTTAAGAGCATATCATAACCAACAGAAGTTTTTTCCTTGACATGGGTGACTTTCATAAAATTATCGATCTATTTATTTATTTTGGCTTAGGATGAATTACCTCAAGTCAGGTATGTAATCAGGGATTCACGATACCTGATTGAAAATTGGATAAATTATTCAGTTTTAAGACAGCAAAATCACCCTTTTTGTATCAATTTCAAATTATTTTAATATAACTGACAAGATTCATCCTTATTTTTTACTTTCTTTTAAATATTCATTTCATTAAAAAATTCCAATCTATTTATAAATTAGATAAAATATGTTTTTTAAAAATAACAAATTAGTTAAGAACAGCTTCTGTTTTTTTTTTAAAAAATTACATCGTTAAAATTATTTTTATTCATTTGAGTACTTTTAATAATAAAGAATAGTGACAAAACAACTCAACTTCTGGGAGTTAAATTTTAACAAAAGCATTCAACTCTCGTCTAACGCATAGTTTTTCAGCTATTTAACTGTATTAATTAGTAAAAAGTATTATACAATTACAAAAAAAGATTATACTCAAATACTTTATTAAAATTGAAATAAAAGCAATATTCACCGTAAAATTTGCCCAACCAATTGATTGTTCTGCATAAACACAGACTTATCTCACTTAACCTTCGAACAGTCTTCATAATTTGCGAACGATCACTAAAAACCTTGTTATGCTGTTTCCTAGGGAACTGAAATGGACATGGAAGAAGAAAACATGTGTGTGTGCAGCAGTTACATCTTTTAAATAATGCATCACGATGACCCATACTGGAACATTTTTATTCGCTTGACCACATGGCCATTAAGTCCGAAATTCACAGGGGAATGATAATGCTGCGCAGTCTTTGACAATTTTTCGCTGATTTACGGAACTGTTTTTAGAAAGGGTCCTTTGTACTCGGCTGATTTTTTCCAAAATAAATCAGTGATTTTGATGAAGAATTACACATAGAATCTCCTTACAAAATAATATAAATTGGAGTGTATGCACTCTTTTTTTATGGAGATTATATACATTTCTATGATTGGTATATTAAGAAAAATAGTTAAGACTCGTCTACTAAATGTTTTGAAATCGTCGATGTATTGTTAATTCTATAAAATTTCTATTTATCTTCTCAAGCCCATGTTATTGTATTGTTTTGAATGCAACAAAATTGCTTCTTAGGATTTGATTTTTCAATTAGTTCACTTTTTATTTCTTTTCATCTTTCTTATTCTTAGGTCTATTTTAGTAATTTGTCTGTAGTCTTAAGATCGCTTAAATTACTGAAATTTATTCTTTCTGAAATCGAATGAAAAATAATAACAGACGTGCGTGTATATTTTTTAAACTCTTTGGGTGAATTTTATTGCATCATATACAAATAACAGCTTAGTTTTGAGAAATTAAATCGGATTCTGCAAGATTAATATTACGTTAAAAGGAATCCAAAATTACTAGCTATTATGAGCATTAAAAATGTTACTTTAATATGTTTGAAATCCATCTCTTCGCGACGTAACTTTGTAATGTGCCATATTTTAAATTTATTTTTAACTTGGTTAAATGACAATACCGCGAGAAAGAAATATGTTAAATGTTCAAAATCACTATCGTAACTATAAAACGTAGAACTGCAGTTTTTTACAAAACATGTACCTTCTGTATATATATATATGTATATATATATATATATATATATATATATATATATATATATATATATATATATATATATATATATATATATATACATGATGCACTTTTCTTCAATAACCAGGTATATATTTAAAATATTTATTGTAGGTCTACATTTTGAACATTTAAGTTACGGCTTGATTATGAGTTCTATAAGTAATCAAATCGAAACGAGAAATGAAACTAAGTCGAAATAGATAGGTACTGGACATGGGATATTTCCTGTTATGTTACCATCCTATAAGTGTTACTTCATTAAAAAAAAAGGCTAAATGGTTATACAGTTCAAGTTTTCAAAATGTAATGGAGTTAAAAATTTTAAAAAATCGATTTTCTCTTCTTCATTTTAAACACTACCACCTAGTACAGGCGAAGGTGGCCCATACCACTCAGTCTTCTCCATCTGCACCTATCTGGCGTAATAGCCCTCCATCGGCCTTCTCAAACTACCTTTAATCATTCCCAACGTTATCCAGCCACCTAGTTGGGGTCTTTCTTTCGTCTGACCGTGGAAACTTAGTGGTCAAGCTACGGACTCGAGGCTGGCGTATCATGAGTTTGAGTCTAGTACCGCTGAAGACCCGTTATGTAGGGGAGCGATGCATGTTAAATCTGTCGAGAGCTCAAACGTCCTCCTGTTGGTGTAGTACTTAGGAGAGGGGGTACTAGTTCAGGTGTCGTCCTTGTCACTTGACCATGGTTCAAAATTACCAGGTCCGTCGCCAAAAGCCCTCGAGTAGCTGAACAGTGCGACGTTAATATTCACTCACTCGTTCTTTCTTTCGTTATGAATCAATTCTTGAAAAAAATTATCTTTTTAGTTGGAAATAAGTCATGGGATCCCCAAATATGTGACCCTCCCATCTAATGCAGTATCTCACGAACAATATTAAAATTAAATTGCTTTAATGTCCAGTTTAAAAAAAAACCCCGAATTTAAGATAACTATAACTCAGAAAATTTATTTTACAATTTTTAACCAATTTTTTTCTACCTAGAACTTAGCAAAAATGCATTTGATAAGTTTCTATAATTCGTTTTTTAATTTAATTAATGCGAAATGCATAACTATAGTTGAATTATCTTTAACCAACCGATTAAATATTAAGAAAAGAACACAGCTGCTGAAACTCTCTCCTTCAAATGCCTACATTCAACTGAAAAGCCAGTTAAGTCAGAAATCCTCCCAGTGTACATCAATACCGTAAAGTACTGCCTCCCGATCTCCTCCACCCCATTGAGCCATCCAATCTTAGAGCCAAATTACCTTTACACTGGCAAATGGTGCATGAGGGTGACAGATCGGCAACAGCTAAATACTTAAACTGCAGGGAAAAGGAGAACATCAACGAATCGGAAGAAAGAGATTAGGGAATCGAGCTCCCTCCACCCCCTTATCCACAGACGTAGTCCCCGAGATCTTCTCCAACGTCTATACTTAATCCGCAGTACTTCGCTATCCATCCTCATCCATTTGTCACTTTTCCCAGAAGTTAGATACTTGCTGGATCCATATTGCTTGACTCAGACATGGGATTAAACTCCCATGCTCTGGGCCATCCCCTTAACTGGGTTCGTTCGTTCGCTCGTTCCTTTTTTTTAAAAAATAGTTCCTTTCTCTCTTTTTACGTTTTAGTCGAAGGAAAAAAAAATACTACGTATGGAAAATGTAATGGCTTAAGTGTTTGCAGAGACAGATTTTCAGAAGGCTGGTTGTTTGATTTGGGTGGTAATCTCAGAAATGGTGAGGTGGAGAATGATGGTGCTTATGTTTGCTTAGTTTGTTAGGAAGATAGCAGTGTGAAGTATTTTATTATTATTTTCGTTTCATCAGGCAAAGTAAAGGAAGTAAAGTCTTATAAGAAGTAAAGTAACTGAATATATAAAAGTTTTTTCACTACTTCGGGATATGATTGAACAGGAAATGTTAAAATGTGAGTTCAGAACTATTGTCAAAAATATTTCTTAGGTTAAAATTAAATAAGAAAGATTAAACTAGAACTGATAAATTTTGGAATATTTAGGTGTATCGTATTTAATTTTATTTTATTTGTTTATTTTTTTACCATTTTTCTGAATGTTGTACAATTTTAGATAGTTGCTTGCAAAATAAAATGAAAATACCTCACACATTTTTAACGTATCAATACTTCATGATTTAACAATTAAAATGTGTCCAAACTGTATAAAAGCAAAGTTCAAAATAAGGTTTTAGAATGCGTGTTTTTAATCAAATTATATACTTTTTGAAATATTACATCGTATGTTCATGTACTTCAACCAATAAAGGCTTTTGAAATTCACCAACAAGTACCACAAATATTCCTTTAAATAATTTAATTTTAAATAGTTTCCCTCATTTTAAAATAAACAAGAGAGGAAAATTGTTCAGATACTTTTCATTCTTATACCTTATATAGAATTACAAATGTACCATTTTTTGCCTTGATTTACTTAAACATAATCGCAAGGGGCAATATGCTTATTTTTAAAATAACAGATTATTATGGATATAAATATTATATTTATCTTAAGCGCACAAACATTGAAGGCATTAAAGTTAAACACCCAATAAATGGTACACATATTCTAGAAGTAAATGGAGGCTTTTCAAGAGAGAGGATATGAGAACAGTTCCAAAAAGTAGATGACCAAATATTGACCAAGAGGGTTAAGTGAAATCTTAAATTTATATTTGAGATGTTGACTTCGAATAACGCTACATAGGACAAAAATTGGAACATATCTCCAGTTAAAAAAGTGTTCCAAAATTAAATATAGTATTCTGACTTCTCTATGAAATAGAAAGTTGTATATTTCATTGTACTGCTTATTTTTAGCTAGGTTGAACTATTTTTTTCTAGTATAAAATGTATTTCCCTTAATACTGTATTGCTAAGTGAGCTTGAAACAGTATTTGTTTATGAAATATTTTCAAACTTAAAAAAAAGCAGCATTATAAAAATATTTACGAATTATAATGTTGCAAATTTTCATGAAAAATGGGACATTTTTCAGTCTAAAAATGTGTTCCACGTTTAGCTCAGGCTAAAGATAATTTGGTGTACGTGCGATGTACTGGAACATTTGTGTGTGGGTGTGTGTTGTAAATTAAAAACAACATGAGCAGTAATATATCGAAATAATACATTTCTTTTTATATTAAATTGGGTTGAAAGATAGCATAGGAAGAAACATTTCGTTTTAGCAATTGAAACTTCATTTTCGTATTTATTTATTATGAAATGCATGTTTTTAAAATATCCGACTACGTTCCGAACCGTGATTTTAAAAAAGCGCATAAATGGATAATTTTCATGATATTTAGTTTCACTTCGATTAGAATACATGCATAAAATTGTTTTAAGGACATTTTGACAAAAAAATCTATTTAAATATAATATTTTGGCAAAAAATTTACTTAGAATAATCTTTTTTTCCAAATGTTCTCCTTTTGTGAAAAATGGAACTATTATAATAATATTTTGCCTGTATATAGCTCAAATCTCTCTACAGAGGCTCAACTAGAACTTTTGAAAAATTCACATTATTTTCAGAGTTACCATAAATTGAAATAATTATTCGCGTTTTTTTCTTAAAATTGCTCCCCTCTGTTGTCGTAAAATATGAATAAACTCACTTCTAAGTTATATATTTCAAAAATTCTAGTTGAGCCTCTGAACAGAGGTCTGAGCTATATACAGGCAAAATATTATTCTAATAGAACCATTTTTCCCAAAAGGAGAACATTTGGAAAAAAGATTATTCTAAGTTAATTTTTTGCCAAAATATTGTATTTAAATAATTTTTTTTTGTCAAAATGTCCTTAAAAGAATTTTTATGTATATATTCTAATCTGAGTGACACTAAATATCATGAAAATTATCCATTTATGCGGTTTTGAAAATCACGGTTCCGAGCGTAGTCGGATACCTTAAACACACGCGCGAAACTTGCATTTATACTATAGAGATACATTGGTTAGTTTCTACTACTCTAGAAAAAATGAGCGAAAAAAATTGTAAATTATATTGCATGAGAGAAAGGCTTGAGTCACAAGTCCGCATTTACAGAGTTACGTAGTTGTTTTATTTTATTTATTTATTTATTTTTATTTTTGCGTAATGAAAAGGTTGAGAATCGTTTTCAGCTCGGTTGTTCAGTAATACCTTCGGTGAAAGTATTCTATGAATCCTACCCACATGAGCCTACCAAGGTAGAGATAGATTAACAAAAGGGCATTAGCTTCTCTTACAGCTAATGCCATTCTTATGCTTTTCTCTTATTAATTATTTTTTTACCTTCTATTGAAATTGTAGATGGAGTTATTCTGTAGTTGAGAAAATTTCGGGACAGAACAGGATGATACCAAAACCAATTTAAAATTTTTTTAAAGAGTTTAAGAGCTATAATTTATTTTAATTAAATTTAAATGGATAGATGAAATAAAATAGCGGGGATAAATAGAGGGGATTACATTATGAATCATGTGAATTATACGGTTATTATAATGGTAACTCATTTTATTTTCTTTTAATATGCATCGTCCTTTATGTTCATATTTTTACTTCTAAATTTATATATTCATTCTCAAAAATTCATTACATCTCGTGGAGTAATTTTTTTCTGAAAATAAATTCATTGGTGACTCTTCTAAAGGCAATGAAATTAATTGTACGTCCAGATTGAACCCATTTTTACCTGTCGTTTATAACTGACAGAACGCATAACATGAATAATCTCATATTATACGTTAATAGAACATGGTTAATATCATTAATGAAATACAAAAATTAACGCATGCAATAACAGTTAATTCAACGTGCATACGTTTTTAAATATAAATTTAATTAATATTACGATTTTAATAATATCATACATTTGTATACATCGTAAGTTTGCATTCAAGTGTGGAATTAGAATTAAAATCATAACATCAAACATTTACTGTTATAATAATATAAACGGATTTGACTATACTTTAAAGCATAGAAAAAAACTATTTGCTTAGCTGTGATCCTAGTTTTATACTGTTTTTCAATTTCTACTATTAGTTCGCTTTCTCTCTCTCTCTCTCTCTCTCTCTCTCTCTCTCTCTCTCTCTCTCTATATATATATATATATATATATATATATATATATATTTATATATATATTTTCAGTCGTTAATAAAATACTTTTTATTTTCCTCCACTCAAGTTCAAACACAACTTTTAAAACTTGTTGTGGATGACACTTGATGTTAATACAATATTTTCAAATATTAATTGCTTAATTCAATTTAATCAATGAATAAATAGTAACAAACAAAAATAATAGTCCAACACCCTATATAAAAAGGAAAATCGTTCGTTATGTCCCTGTAGCGTAATGGATAGCGTGTTGGACTTCTAATCTAAAAAAAGTCGATGGTTTGAATCCTACCAATGAAGGCCTAATTCCTGAGAATGTAATTTATGGAGGAATACATAGTAACAAACAAAAATAATTGTCCATTTAATATTGATGTTCTATCATATGTACATACACATTTATATTAATTGTAACTATTTAATAAAAAGTAACTAAAATAAAAATTTTTATGGTTGACCTAAGTAGCAATTGATTTTGAATTTTTTTTAATAATACTTGTTATTTTTGCCATTACTGAATATTTTTAGTTCCTCTATAACATAAGACCACACTTCATTTTATCTAGCTAAAAAAAGCAGCACATTCGAATGTTTTAAAAAAAACAATATAAAATATAAATATTCCAAGTATCTGACTCTCCAAAACATTCCAAATAATGCGTATCTCAGAAAAGCATAAAAACCTTAAGCAAAACTTGTAACACATAAGATTAAATACTGCTTCTTTATTTTACACGTGTAAAACTTTTATAGCGAAAGCAATCTCAATAAAGGCACTAAAGATTACGCAATTAATATTCCTATCTAATTCTTCACCATACGACCTTTGGCATGTTAAGTGCACCCATACAGCAGAGAATCGTTGCAGGAAAATTCCCTTACCTAACCACGAAGATATTTTTTGTTGCCGTAATCTCCGCACATTACTTCGCTCTAAACATATAGTATCGGTTTTGAACCCCTCATTTGCTACGTACCTTCCTTACCACATGAAGATATAATTAGATGAGGCAACTATCGGATAAAAACAAAAACACTTTTCTAGGAATGGGGAGGCTTATATGCACAACATCGCTTAGAAATATAGATCCTTAATTCGTTTTTAAGTGAAATTTAGACTTCTTTTTTTTTCTAGACTTGCTTAAAATGATTGACTAGGTTTGGAGCTGTAATTTTGAAAAAGCGTATAAATGAATAATTTTTTTGATATTTAGTGTCAGTTGAATTATAATATATATATAACTGTTTGAAAAATAATATTGCGCTAAAAATTACTTAAATGTAATTTGTGTTAGCAAAAAATGAAAAAAGAATGACATAGATTCAAAACATTCACCTTTTATGAAAATTTTTTCGATAATAATAATAATGTATTTTGCCTATATTTAATTATGACTTCCATACCAGGATTTTTTAAAGAATCACGCTATTTTAAGAGTTACCAACAATTGAAATAATAACCGATGTTTTTTGTTAAAATTTTTGTATTCTGATATATTAATGTACAAATGAATCCATTCCTAAAAATTATCTTTCAAAAATTCTAGTTCACGTTGTGTACAGAAGTCTCAACTATATGTAGACCAAACATTGTTATGATAGAAGATCTTTTCATAAAAGGATATAAGTTGATGGATTTATAGGAGAACCTGCTTCCCGCAGGGAGGCTCAATCTCCAATCATGATGAATTGTAATAAAAGGAAAAATGTTTAGAAAATATTAATTTTTTTTTCGATTTTTTTTTTTTGAAAAAATATTTAGATAATTTTTATAGTAATAATATTCTTAAGACAATTTCATACGTATATTCTAATTTAAGTGGTATAAAATATCAAAAAATTACTCATTTCTACACTTTTGGTAAAATCAAGGGTTCGGATGTAGTTAGTCACTTATAATGTTGGATGCTTACTTAAAACCTGCTCTATGAAATTTAATGTAATTCCTTCTAACTCTACTTTTCAAACCCATACACATATTCAGAAAAAACTAATGTTATTTATATTAAAAACAGTTTATATATATAAGGGATGGTAATCTGAAAGTGTTTTATATAGTCAAGGATTATGAATATAATCACATTTTATAAAATTAATTATTGAAAAAAAAAGAATTTTCGTTATATTTTCATGGAAGCGTAGTTGGAAACGTAAGATTGTATTGCTTAAAAGTAAGTGGAAAATAAGTTAAATAGCTTATCTGATAATGCCAAACTTCTGTTATTGCTTGACATTTTTTTAGAACATTAAATTACGTCAAAAAAAAAAAAAAAAAACTCAAAACCGCATGATGTATTTTTTTTTTTTTTTTTTTTTGCATTTTTGCAGTTTCATAACGTTGTATAATAATATGAGATTTATAAAATAGTGCTAATAATACTTTCTCAAAAAGTAGTGATTCTTTTATAACATAACAAATAATAAGAGAGCTTACGACATTTAAATAAAATGATACCGCTGCACAAGTTAATTATGAGGGCGTATGAAACAGACTTTAGTTTTAGAAATTGAAGTCCGTTTTAAATCAAGAGGCGAGGGCTATAAGAATATTTATCAATATATTTGAAAACTTAATGGCTAGATTTAGATGTCAATAAATTAAAAAAAATCAGAATATATAGTCATATGACATCATGAAATACCTAGCAAAGAAGGCCCGGCCTTGGCTAGTTTACTTATATTTTTATACATATTTGACACTTAGTTGACTAATATAATTTAAAATTAATGTATTAAAGGGATATATTGCTAAGACCTTAAGTATAAACATAAATAAAATATGTACGATATATAATTCTAAAATATTTAAAATTCGTAAATATATCAATATAGAAATTTGTACACAAATTTGAATATGAAATAAGAGCTAAATATATGGACTATAGATTCTCTAAAAATATAAAAAGTATGTTTTATTTCTCCTCTCTGGATTCTTCCATGAATAAAAGAGGGGAGGAGAGAAAAGTCAGGATGAGTTGATAATGAAACCAATAAATAAGAATTAAAAAATATATTACCAGCGAGGAATATTTTTTTTTCATCAACTTGATACAATGTTAGCTATGATTAACTTTAAATAATGAGAATAATAGTATTCGCTATATTATACAGTTTTGATTAAATTTAAAGCTATTAGATATTACACCCATAATTATTTGATTGAAATAAAATTTCATATTAAAATTATTTTTTTGCGTGGTGCTTTCTTCAAATCATTTTAAATCGAGAGTTTTTTTTAAATTTTGCATTATTATATGAAAGTAAAAATAAAAATAAAATAAGATAAATTCACTATTCCCATGGAATAAAGAAATCTTAATAGCCAAATTATAAAAACGCCTAAATTGCCCAAAAGAAGAAGAAATAAGTAAGAAAGGGGTTAATAAGTTTAATAGCCATACAACTCCAATTATTTTCTTACATGAGATGTAACACACAAGATGTCTCTGAATTACATTTATTTCTCTATTTTTTTAATAAAATGGCTAATATTTAATATAAAAGAAGAAAAAAATCTCACAATCTCTGTAAATATAACAATGCCCCCCTCTATTTCTTTTTTAGAAAAACAGGAAATTTTAACGACAATGCCCTCAAAGTAGAGGAAAGGTGCATCTTCTGAGGGGAAGGGGGACTGCCAGACGTTGCAAAATTACACGTTCAGAGGTCGACCAAAAAAAGGGAGAATGTTGGTGATTACCATGTTGGTCGAGCTACCGTAAGACCTTGAATTTCTTCCCGGGGTATGCAATTAGAGAGGGCTCCCCACCTTCCCCTTTGGGTTCAGAAGGCCTTTCATGTTATTCTCTTTTACAATAACTAGAAGCACAAGAAAAACGTAATATCGTGTAGTAAACAAAATTTACCTGGGGAGGTAAGAAAATATGTTTTGGCGAAAAGGGGAGGGGGGATTTTATTCGACAGGACAATTTCATGTTGTCTGATAAAGGCAATGGTGCATGATATTGAAAAAAAAAATAATTCAACGAGATCTGAAAACAATAATTTTTTTGCCGTTATTTGCTTTGAATTTTAAACGTCACACTACAAAAGAAGAGAACGCAAAATCTTATTAAGGATGATATCATATATGTTTTAAGTTTTGAATTTTTGTTGGGTTTTGCATCCATAATTAATTTACTTTGGATATGTAAATATATAAAGATATATATTTAAAAAATACAGGTAAATATATATATATATATATATATATAAAGATACATGTTTAAAAAACAGGTAAACATACATAAAGATATATATTTACATATTGAGAAAATAGATGAGTTTATATGTTAAGATAATATATGAATTTACGTATTGAGATAATAAATTGAAATGTTAGTTGATAAAATTAAAAAAATGTCTTATTGAATTTTTTTCAGTATAATTAAGGTTGTAGTCAATGTGTTTAAACAATGGGTTATTTAAAAAACTGGTTGAGAAACAGTTCTTTAAAAATGAATAGGACACAGATAAGAATAGTTCATCTAAAAGAACATAAATTCCCATCGCTAGTATGTGTTTTTATTTACTATTGTTTGATTTATTGTTTCTAATACCACCCGGTCGAGACACATGAAATTCATCGTGGAAAAGGGGTAGATTACTCCTGTCGTTATCCGTAGCTTTGAGCACCATTCAGGTGAAAATATGTTTAGGCTCCATTCAACTCCAATTTTGAGAAAGAACAACACTCTTGGGGAAGGTTCTGGCTCCCACTATCGCCAACTTCCCGAGAGGACTTTTGTCTCAATAAATATTTAGAGTGCCCCCATGACTCACAAGCACTATACATTTACAAACATTAATACCTTCTCCAAGATTCAAACCCAAGCCATACGTCACAACAGTTAGCGTCACTAACTTAAATTTATCACATAAAGTGATTAAATGCTATAAAATATAAATATTTATTTTTAAGCTGTTCCTTTCATTTTTTTAAAATTTGATATAGTTTCTGAATGATTTTTTTTATTTACGGATATATGTAATTACATTAAAATTTCTCCAAATTCAATTGTATTACTTAGCTGTGATGTATAACTCTTTCTCTAATCATATAATAATTTTTTATTTATTTAAACTCTAATAATATATGATTAGGAAGACCACATAATCAAAGAAAAGCGGTATGATCACTGCATGATCTATATGCGAATACAGCGAATCTATCTACACAGCGAACTAGCTATCCAGATAACATATTTAAAAAAGTTAGAAAATAATAATTAAAAAAAGAGATAATAAGCGAAAAAGTGTTTAAAAACTTAATTTTAATAATTCTCTTTTTAGGTAGAAAATAAATGTCTTATTGAAAATTCAACTTATTTTTATGATCTTTAAAATTTAGTAACTTGTAATAAAAATTATTTACCTTATTATTGAAAATGACATATGCAAATTTTCGATACATACAATAAGAATAGACTTCTTGAGAAATTCATTAACCTTGGGAAAACATCATCCCCCGCCTAATACAAAATATTCCTAAAAATTTTAAATTCACGAAGGAACCATAGATTTAAATTCAAATTTATCGAGCAAGCAGAAAGAGAGATATCAACTTTCTCTTTTCTTTCATAAAATCCAAACTCTTTTCTGATATGCGTAGTTTCGTATTCAAACAGTTCCTTCCTCCTCTTCATCTTTCTTAGAGAACCAAATAAGCAAAAGAAAGAAGAAAAAAAAAGAACCCCCTCTCTAAGACAGAATGCATTTCACTTAGATTAATATTTTAAAAGATAGAAAAGGCAAAGAGCAGAAAAGCAATAGCTGGTGCGTCAGAAAGAAGACGCCAGACCTTAGGAACAAAAAAGAAAACAGAAAGAAAAGTCTTACTGAAGTTCACTTAGCAAATGAAATTTCCGGATGTGTATATGCTAAAGTTAGACTGAAAAAACAATCGAAAGCTATGACATAAAAGGAATACAGAAACAGTATTGCTTACGTATTCTGGACTTTGAAGGGCATGGATATGAAGGCATGCTACACAACATGCGGGCTGAAAAGAAAACTTTGCTCGCTCTTGTAGTAGTCGAGAGTAAAGAAAGAGTTTTCTTTTGTTTTGAAATAGGGGGAAAAGGGGGATTCTGTGCTTGTGTGTGAATTGTGGCAAAGCATGTATATTAGGTATTCCAAAGAGTTTCTTTATTGATATCTAATCGTAACTTGATAAAGGGCTGAGTGTTCATTAATGTCGTTCTCTAAAGCAACGCGAAAGCTATTGATGAGTGAAACCATGATCAAGTGAAGAGGATGACACCTTAGCTGACATTCCCTCTCCAAACTTTCCACCAAACCAACGAGGGGACAATTGAGCCTCGTTGTATTTGAGGTGCATCTACACCTTCTGCACGGCCACGTATATTTGAACAACAGGCAAGTGCCGAGGACGACACCCGAGCTGACACATTCCCTCCCTAAACTACCCTACTCGCTAACGGAAGGACTTTAAGACACGATAGACTTGTTGTTGCTGTTTATGCCACCTGATCGACAGCAACATTAGATCAAGGTCCAAGAAATTCTTCGGTGTTAAGGGCTAGATTTTTTACGCATGTCTTTAGCCTTAACTTTAAGCACCATGCATATGGCAGTGCAATTTTGCTCTGTTCCACCCAATTTTGAAGAAGAACACCCTGGGGGTGGTCAAGGGCCTTCCAGAGGACTTGCGGCTCGACGGCTATTTAGAGCAGGAATATCCAACCCAAATGACCGTGCGGGCCACTTCGGAAAAACATTATAATCTCGCGCATAAAAATATGTACATTTATATCAGATTTGGAAAAGAAAAAAACATTAATTCGAGTGAAAATTTAAACAGAATGAATTAATATTATCGTTTTCATTATTTTTCATGTATACAGACATAGAAAATATAATAATGTTTATGCAATGTAATAATGCAATGATCAAATATTGCTTAAAATATTCCAGTTGCCATTTTCTTGAAAATTGCGGTGTTCCTTTTGAATTGATCTTTCGTTACTCATTGTTGAAATTTGATTGTACTGTCATTCGCTAACGTTTAAGTATACATTGCCCTTTATCTTAACGGTCCTGAATATTTTTTTAAAAACATCTCTGATTGCCTCTTGCTTTTTGGGTACTCCAAACAGAAAAGGAGGAGTAGAAATTAATGTCACACACAGAGAGAATCATGTACCATCCATAGTAAAGGACATGGATAAAATGCAATTCGGAATTTTTCAAAAAAGTAATTTACTATAGTAAAATCAAATATAACTGTTTGATAAAATATAAATCTATTTTAATCTAAAGGACGTCTTTATTACCAAAAAGGATTTATTTTAAAACAGGAACAGGTATCAGGCAAATACATTGTAGATATTATATGTATATATATGTGTATAATTTCCGATCAAATAAATTTCAAATTGAAAAAATTTTAAAAACCAGATATTTTTAATTTTTTTAAAAAGAGTTAGTGAGCCGCAACTTATGTAATGACGGGCCGCATGCGGCCCACGTGTTGGACATCCTTGATTTAGAGCACCCCGATGCCACGAAAGCACTATACACATTTACAAACATCCATGCCTTCTCCAGGATTCGAACCCAGGACCAACGGCACCGCAGTCAGCGTCACCAACCACTATACCGTGCGTCAGTCACCCCACATTGTAATTGTTTTTCGGCAATAGGGCTCAAACTCATGACGTCGGTCACGAACACATGATCATAGTCACTAAGGTGAGCACCAGCCATTGAACCACGGTTACGTGACCCGGCCTCCCCCTCTCCTACCTTCCGCCAAGCAAACATGAGATAGTTCTCGTGTTACTTTATAGAAAACGATAATATAACTCTCACTCATTCACGCCAACCTGAAGACTTTGGGCCATGACACAAATTTCACGAGCATCAGCGCCTCTACACGGCAAGTATTCAGAGGTATCAGAACTCGAACCCCCACGACTTCGCAACGCTGGCTAAGAACTAGGTTACAGCTTGTCTGAAAAAAGTTTGTAGCGAATAACTAAAAATTGATATGTGTTATTTCTTAATTCTGGGATAATGCGGTAAATTGGTAATATTTGCAATCACATAATTAAGACACACATTTCCCTTTAAGATATTCTGATAGATAAAACTAGTTGAGACACAAGCCTTCGTTTTCTTTGCTTAAATTATTTCCTTACAGTGTATATTTCACCACGTTAGTATAATTATAATACACAGAATTTTTAATGAAAGAAACGAAGATGATTCCTTGAAAATACGAGAAAGGCTAAAGTATAAAATAGGAAAAATAACACTATTTGCTTAAGGCTGTCTTCGGTAAAAGTACGAGAGCTTGAACTAAACTCGAAGCACATTTTCAGACAGAAAAAAGGCCTCAATTTCTATGGAAATTTGCAATATTATAACTCATGCCTCTGTTAACAATATAGTGTTTTTAAAAGTGTCAAAATATTCCATGAATACTTTCTTTTTTGTTATAATACGTGAAGGCATAGCCCATTTAACATTACAGTATAGGAGAAAAAGCACGAAACACATTTTATACGAGAAAAAACGAATAGACTCGGGTAAAAACGGGAAGTATCATAAAAATTCTGCTCTATAAAGGATAGTGAAGCCAGAATATCATATTATTGTTTTCATTTCTTTTATATTTGAAAAAATGTTCCAATTCTGGTCCTATTCTTTAACATTAACTGAATACAGCCATAACGGTGGGAAAAGCTTGGGTGAAAAATAAGTTTTAAAGCAAAAAATTCGAGTAATTTTTCAGGAACTAACACAGTTTTTATTTACAATTCTGTAAAAAAAAATGCATTGCAATGATTTAGTAATATTAATAGTTAATTTTTAAACTAACGAAAAAGTAAAAGAAGAAAATACTGATAATTTATTTAATCAATAAAAAAAACACGAATAACACACAACTGATACTTTTAAATTAATAATTTAATATTTTTAGCATCCCTCAAACATATCCCGATAAATCTTAACATTTAATATCCAAACTCTTTGTAAAAAAAAAAAAAAAAAAACTTTGATAAATTAATCTTAAATTTCTTATCTGCCAAAATTCGAAGAAATAATAAGAAGGGGAAAAAAAGAACCCAATACAAATAACACTGTCGTTAAAAACTCGGAACAAAGGAGTGAAAAGGACAGGGGAAAAAACCTCAGTGGTTACCCTGGCACAAATCCCAACCATTGGATCCGTGTTTCAATGCGTAAACTAGTTGGAAAACGTGGTCCTCTCTAGCGTGTGTCTCAACTCAAGATATCTTCCCCGAAAGCCTCTGTTTTCTTTACTTTTGCTCCTTTTCTTTTTTTATACATCTCCTTACTCCTTCTCTCCTTGCTGGCTGCTGAGTAAGATTTCTTCACCTACAATGTTGGTGTTGTGTAACTCATTTCTTTTTCCACCCGCCTAGGCACGCGAAAAATGTTTCCGCGATTTTGTTGCTGTTGGTGCACATTTTTGGATTCCTTTTCTTTTATTTCTCCCTTAGATAAAAAGTAAAGAGAAGATACCATCTCTTCTTTTTTTTTTTTTAGATGTTAGCATTCCATTTCTTTTCTTTCATTTCAGTAGCTCGGACATAAAAAAACAGCGATCTTTGAAGGACATGGTCTTTTTTTTATTATTGTTATTATAGTTTAGATAACATTTTTGTTTTCGTATTAAGGTTGGTTTTTGTTCCGGTGCGGTAATTTTGTGTTTGGTGTTGTTTAAGAGAGAGAGGATGAGTTTTTCTCTCTGTAGAAGAAGAATGATTCTCGGAAGAAAGGGGGAAAAAGAAATGATGCGAATGAAATTATTTACGAATTGTTATTCTAAATGTTTTTGTGAGTTTTGATGTAGTAAACTATGTTGATGAATTATTTACTTGCATCAAATGACTTACAAAAAGTAATGTTTTAGTGGGAAAGATGTTATTTTCGCATTAATTTTCATTATAATAAGAAATAAACATTATGGAATAGATTTCCAGATATAAAAATAAACCAAAAGCATAGAAAGTATACAATGATATTATTCTTTTGAATACTTTGAATGACTAACGATGTTTTGAAGAATCAATTCAGAGAAATTGCTAGACGCTGTAGATATTCAAAAAAATTTCAATATTTATTAATTCTGAACATATTCTAATAAATTGAAAAAAATATTTAAAACTAACGTGATGTTTCGAATACCTTTTATTGCAATGGGATTCTCAGTAAGCAGAGTTTATCTGATTATTCTCTGCACATTTAAACCGTAATTCTACCGATCTAAGAAGTCAAATTGTATATCAAGGGAATTTAAAATTTGTAAATGATCTAAAGTATGAAAATCACAAAGTTGATGCTTCGATCTCATTAGAGTGAGTGCTTATTAATGTCGCACTCACTGTTGTAACTATTCCTCAGTGGGCCCTGGATCAAAATTCTTTAGGGCTCTTTTTTTCAAAATTAATTAGGATTAATATAATGATTTTGGATTATATTGGATATAATTATACAAGGATTAATATAATTTATATGTATTTAAGAAATTAATATAATTATATCAAAGAGGAAACTAAAAAGTGGAATGTAATAATAAAATTGTTGTTTTTGTAGTAAATATGTAGTAATTATGTAAAAATGTAGTAATTATACCTCCCCCCTTTCCCGAAGTCTATGACCTTAAAATAATATAAAATCAGTTTTTTTCTTTTTTCTTTCAAAAAAATTGAAGGAAATACCCAACAACACATACAAGATTTTTTTTAACATCACGGAAATTTAGTCATCTAATAAATCAATATAACAATTAACGCACAGTAATATTTTAAAATTTATAAACAGAATTTAAAAAAAAAATTCATAAAGAGTAATTGTTAAAAAAAGAACAATTACAAGCCTTTGAACTAAAAAACGAAGTTGCAATATAGGAAGAAAATCCTCAGAAGGCCATAATTGTAAATAAAATTAAAAATTCAGTAAAAGAAGTAGGAGATAAAAATATTTTTATTTTTTTATTTCTCACTGACACTGAATATTTGAATAAATTCAAGAAATTCTAAATAATCTTATACCTATTTAATATAAATTTCCAGCTGTCTTAATAACAATTCATTCTAAGATCTGTAAAGCAGTAATGTTTTGATACAAACCATTACTTTGTATCTATATTCGTGACAACAACATTAAATTGTAGCTTCCATAAATAAATTATTCCATTCTGTTCCGAAATCATTCATCCATTGCGAAAAATAGTTTCTTTTATTATATCGTTTTGGTTAACGTCCTGCTGCCATTATTCATTTCAAAACTTCCCAATATACTCATTCATTTATTTATTAAAACCAAAGCGTAAAAAGGAGCCGGAAGAACTGCGGATGCATATTTTGTTAACAAGATCACGCAATAGCGCACTTAACTGCACGATTAATGCCATTAAGCAGAAAACAAAGCCATGATTTCCTTCCATTTAGTTTGAATTTCAACGATCAAACGGAAACAAGAGAGAAAAATGCATTCTTCTTAATGAATAAACATAAAACGAGTTAATGAAACGGAAAATACCTCAAATGATGAAAATTACCGTTTCAAATATGTTGCGAAACTTTTTTTCAGGCTTCTTTTTTATTATTTATTATTAATGTGGTAAGCTACTTAACAGGAAAGTGTATTTCCCTGATTAAATTAGGCTAAAATCAATGCACACGTTGCGTTTGTTAGAAGAAATTGTATTTACGAAGTAGCTATATCGAAGAAAGAAATCAGTAAATTAAATTGAAAACTAACCAGAAAAGCTGCCACAGAAGCATTTCTACATATCGGTTTCCGTCAGACTCTAATAGAAATGTATCGGAGGGTAATTGTTTAAATGAATGAGATAAATCTTGCGTACTAATAGAGTTTTGCATCTGCATTGTTTGGGGTTTGACTAATGCATTACAATTATTCCAGGTTAATTTACTTGTGCGTTTCCATTGAAATTTAATGGATCCCCAAGTGTACGTAATACTTCTTCCTTATACACTTCTGTCTTAAAAACAAAAGCGAAATAGCTGATTTGCAAGATCACTTTCTTAAGACCTTTTGTTTTCCTCGCGAAAGCATAGAAAGAAGACAAAACACAACATCTAATGAAATAAAATTTAAATAAAGAACAGCTGTGACGGGGCTTTATCAAGCCTTCTATTAATCCTCTTGGGGAATATTTGGGGCCAGAATGGCCTTTCATTCCAACCTTCACAAGAAGAAAACGCGATATGCAGATTAGTGAATGATTATATATATTAGAGCTTTTGCATTCACGGAGAAGTCGGTTTGAGGCCGGAAAGTATTATAGGAGCCATATAGAAGTCAGTTAGAAGCCAGAAATTGAATAGAAGCTGGATCAAGTCAGATAAGAATAATATATAAAAGAGATAAAGCTTGGTTGCTGATCGCCGTGTGATATCGGTAAGTGATATATTATTAAAGTTTAATTATAGAGAGGATTCTAGCTAGTTAAGAAATCGGCTATAGATAAGGATTCGAAGGTTAATTTATCATAAAGATAGTGAGTAGGATTTAATGCGCTATTTGCTAAGAATTGTTAATTACGTCATATCATTCCTGATCGTTTTCCTCTAAGTAAGACTTGTGTTGCATTGCTTAATATATATTGAGATAATAACAAATTAGATTTATATTATTGCAGGTTCGAGTGGTCAATCTCTTATCCCTACAAATCTAGGTAGTGGGAAGGAAGAGATGATACCCCAGGGCAAGGGGGGGTCACACAACTAACACATTTTTTTTCTGGTACTTCGAATATTGATAAATACTAATGAGGAACTTAAGATATAGTTCCTTTTTTAAAAGGAAAAGGAAATAAATAGCAGTGGAGGTTTATCCATAGTGCGCTTGAGGCGAGTGCCCAGGGGCCAGGATAAGCTGGATTTAACCAGACTTTCTAAATAAATATTTTAATCCGTCAGTGCCAAGGAATCCTGTAGATATTCTGAGCTCAGGGCTCAAAATGAATTTAAATCGGCACTGATAGATAGCATACAAGTGGTATATATATATATATATTAACCATACTATTATTAAAAACTAGCATCAACAAAAAGCTTTAGCTTAAAGAATCTAACTATGTTCAGGAACCTTAATTTGAAAAAAACGTATAAATAAAAATTTTCTTTTTGATATTTAATGCCACCTGATAATATATATTGTTTTAAGAATATTGTCGCAATAAAAAAAATTCTTAAATGCAATTTTTTCGCAAAAAATTGAATGGAACGACATATTTTCAAAGCATTTTCCTTTTATGAAAAATGTTTCTACATCAATAATATTTTACCTATATATAGCTAAGAGTTATCTGCAGAGAGAGAACTAGGAGTTTTTAAACATTTACAATTTTAGAATGACAAACAATTGAAATAACAACCGGTGTTTTCATGTTGAAATGCCTCTACTCTGGTGTATTAAAATATGAAAGAATCTCCTTCTAAATTCGATATTTCAAAAATCATACCTCAGTCTTCATACAGAAGTCCTAGCTAAATATATGGCAAAATATTATTGTTATTATTACAGAAGTATTACGCTTTCAAATGTAGTCTAATATCTTAATGAAGTTGCATATGTTCCACTGTAAAACAAAAATTCTGACTCGTTAAAGCGTTGTAAACAAATCTGAATGCACTTTTGAATAAGATGAATATAATAAGAAATTTGTCAGAGAGCTATAAACTAAATTTTGCTTATTGGAATTTTAAATGAATATGTTTATCATATATATATATATATATATATATATATATATATATATATATATATATATATAATTTTCTTTCTACTAAGATAGCGCACGAATATTGAACAAAAATTAAAAATGATAGTGAAATGAATGAAAAAAAAATATGAACTAATAAAATACTATTGAAAGGCAGGTAATATATTATTTTGGCTCAAGGGCACCAATGCGGGAGCGGAGGATGCCGAAGGGCAGCAGCTTTTATAAACGATTACATTTATTTGCAGGTCAGATATGATACGAATTGTACCACAAAAAATCAATAAATGTAAGTTAAATAAATAATAGCCGTTCCATTCAATTTATTTAGTGCGCAAATTCCATATATATATAATTACTAAACTAAACTCAGTAGCACAACAGCCCATGAGGGCCATGGCCTATTGTGCCCATCTCAGTAAACGTGACCATTAGGCGTTGAGGTGTATGAGCAGATCTCCCGATCAGGTGGTCAGTCTGCAGCGAAATTCCAGTGTTTAATCTTTAAACATTGTAGGTACTCATTCATCGACCCACTACAAGGAGTCGACCTTGCCCAGCCCGGGGATTGAGCCTCGAACTAGTGATGTGAAAGCGTGATAAGCTATCACTCAACCACTGAGCCTCGTCGTAATTACTAGCGCATTTAATTTTACAAACACTTTAAAGAAACAATCGTACCCTACCACACCTTTCTATTTTTTTTTTAAATCAGAAGTGAGATTTCGTGTTGAAATTCACATCACAGCTTTCAAGTTAATGTCAACCAACTTGCATTTATATTTAATCTTGCTGATCTTCAACAAGAAAAACTTTGCTCGCAAATACAGTCGAACCTCTATATTGCGAATTTTTCTACACAGCGAACTTTTTCCTGGAACCTTCAACCTTTGACGATTTTCTTTGTAAAATAACCTCTCTGTAGCGAAGTGCATTTTCTACAAAACGAACTTTTTCTTTTGTGATTCAATTTCTTTTTTTCCCTATTTTTAAAATATTTCTGAACATTTCAAGTGATTCTCTCTTTAACACATTTTATGGTGGTTTTATTAGATCCTAACTCGCCGAGAGCAATAGAGTTCTGAACGTTTCATCTAAGAAGTGTAACCTTTAAACCCCACTGTCCAGTTCAATACAAACATCTTCGATATCCCCTTTCACACTCAGTGAAGTTGTCTCCGTGTTCTAGTTATAAAATAATGTTTGTTTAATATTACTTGTATGTTTTAAATTAGAAAATGGCCTTAAAATTCATTAACTTTAATATAAAATTATTTTCTTAATATTGAAAATACAGTGACACATTCGACATTGTTTTTCTTGTTTTCCTTGCGGTTTTTCATTCTTTCACTTTTTTTTTTTGATGGGTACGATTTATAAAATAAACGTATATTAATTTTAAAAAAAGGTGTGAATAATTACTTTTAAATATATAGTTTTTATAAATTTAAAATATTTGTTTTAAGTGGTTTATAAAGATTATTAAAAGATGAACCTCTATATAATGAACTTTCCGTACAACGAACTTTTTTCCGGGACTTAGCGACTTCATTATATAGAGGTCCGACAGTATATATTGACCCAAATACAGAGGATTTTTTTCTATCCATTTGGTTTTCTGACTCTCTTGGGGTGCCTCAAACAAATCTTTGTGTGCGGTTATTTATCCACACTCACCCTTGTACTACAGTTTACAACTAAATGTTTTATGCTATGAATGAGGATTAGTAATATAACATATTATTCATAACTCATAACATTTGAAAAATAAAGAAAAACAAACAAAAAAATAAAATAAGAACGAATAAAATACTGACTATATCTTTGGCAGTATATTAAAGGAGGATAGTTCTAACATTTTCTTTTAAATTGAACAATAACAACAACAACAACAAAATCCATGATACTTTTGTTTCAAACTTTTGATGAAAATTGACTTCTAATATGGGAAAAGTTGCGCAATTCCTCTTTGTCGGAAGACCAGTTATCAAAGGCTTTTTCAACAAATCTTTCTGTAAATGGCAAATTTCATGAGCGAAACCTTCTAAAATTACTAAAAGCTTCAAACTTTCTCAAACAAAAACAACGGAAGAAACTAAAATTCTCAAAACAAACCAAACAGAGGGCGAGAAGGGGGCGAAAGCACTGTACCAAAAAAAAAAAAAAAAAAAAAAAGGAAGAAAGAAAAAAAAAGTGATATAATTTCAAGAAGTAACAAAGAAGTCTGGCAGAAACTTAAAAGATTTATCTTCTGCTTTTAAAAGCGAAAGAAAGTTGGAAACCAACTCGTTCCAAGTCGAAGACTTACTTCGTGACGGTGGGTGCTTCTTCGCGACGAAACAATAAAAGGAATCGGGGGGCATTTCCACACGTATACAGAAGAAGAAAAGAAAAGTTACGAAAAAAAGAAACAGAAACAATAATAAAAGTTCGGCAAAGTGAACAATCGCAAGTTTCCACTTTGAAGTCGTATGGGATTGCGAAGAAAATCCAAAAGAGAACTTCAAAAGATATAATGGAATGTTAGGTCCTTCGCGAAATTTCTTTTTCGCAATTTACTGACAGAATTCAAATGTTCGAACAAAAGAAATGATGGGCTCTTTTTTTCAGGGCTATTAATACACTGGCGAAGAAAAAAGTTTGCCATTGCAGAAGTACTATTTATTAGCATATGAAAATCTCTTTCATCAAAACCTGAAAGTGTTTGCTAAAAGTTATTTAAATGAAACTCTTTTGCCGTAAGAAATAAACAGGCACGCACTTCTTGTCTTTGTGGTATTTACCGAATATTTGTCTCAGAACTTTATATATACATATTTTTAACAAATGTTTTGGGGTTGATATTTTATTTTATTTTTTTATATTTGTATGAAAATCAATAAAAAACCTGCTCGCAAAGTAGAGAATAAATGACTTTAATAAAATAATTTTTGTTTTAAATGATGTTTAAATAATACATTTAATAATAATTTATACCGACAATCTAAATTAAACCATTTCAGAATATCATTGTTTTACTAATGTGAATAATACATTTACAAATTGATTAAATAAATATCTATCAATCCGTATTGAATCTTTATTTAGTTAATCCAGAATAATAAATAAATTATTGTTTTATAGCATTATATAGCATTCAAGTATTAAAAAAATATATTATAAAGCAACGTACTTTAAGAGATATAAGAAGAGAGCAATATTTGAAGGTGTAATTTTTCCTCGAATCTCACTGAGCAGATCGAAATTTAATAGTTATTTAAGTTTCTTTCAAAGTAATAATAGTTTCATAAATTAAAAAAGCATTTTACAAACTCTTTACAATAAAAAATATATTTAAATAGCAAAATTTAGAAAAACTGAATCAGTTTATTTTTTTAGATCAAGATAAAAATCGAAAATATTCGGAAAAGTTCAGATAGGAAATATTTGGTACGAATCAATAATTTTATTTCGAATAAAACCTTTGACTGGTAGGAAAGAAATAACACAAAACGTAATACTTTAAAAAAATACCTTTAAAAATTAATTAAAAAAACCCGAAATTCAATCAATTAGCATGAAACCATATCATTATAGAATATAGTCAAAAATAAATTTGTAGAGTATTTCCGATATTTGTTTTTTTATAATAAAAATTACAAAAGCGATGTTTTTTAACCAGTTAACTGTCAAGTTATTTTGATGATTTGGGTACATAAATTGTCGCCATTATGCAAAAGACCAAGAGATGGAGCTAAAACTTCCGACGATGTATACTGGGGTATAAAACAATAAGATGTATTCAAAACAGTTACCCCGTATAATACTTGTGTGACCTTTTGGAGCTTTAGTGCCGTGCCCGAGATTATCTCAGGCATTACAGTCAAAAGGTTACTGCAAAATAAATTGAAAATTTTGAATTAAATTATAGCAATTAGCTGCTATGTTACTCAATTACTTTAATAATCTACTCATTTACTTTAATAATATTAAAAACGCCTTAATTCACTTGAATATACTGCATAAAAAAATAACGAATTATTTTCCCAGCTCAGTGGCACACACAAGGGGGTCCTGGGGGTCCGGACACCCCCCAAGCCCCTGATTTTTTCCCGATTGATTATAATTCTAAGTATATAGTACGTAAAATTTAATTAAGTATTTGTTATTAATGATTAATTTTATTAATTAATGCTAATTATTTATTCAATAATTAGTTTTTTACTGTATTTTGTTCCCGAAAGTGGTCAAAATCAAAAGGAACATGATACAAGAATGGTGAACTTTCGACCCCCCTTGAAAAACTTTTGTGTGCGCTACTATCGCAGCTATATATTAATAATACACTACCAATTTCAGATACTATACATTTTCGAACAATGTTAATTGAATTTTCAACATGCAACCTTAACAGGTTTTAAACAAAAGTTTCTTAGTTACTATAATATCCTTCGTTTAAATTTAATAATAAAAAAAAAGATTTCACGCATTTTTAAAAGAATATTTTCATTCAGGAAAGATAGAATGAAAAGAAAAAACAGATCTATTTTCCCCAGCAACATTAATACCCCGATTATATCTGATCCCTTGCATTACTGGGTGGTACTAGCCAAACACACACATACTTCAACCATGTTCGCACGCAATGCTTTGAAAGGGATTCACGCGATACAATATGGTCGACAGAACCTTTTAAAATATTACCTAGCATTAAAGCTCCACTGGACAACATACACCATTGGTGCCCACACCAGCCAGATTCAACACGCCATTTAAATATTTCGGCAATCACGAAAGGTATGCGTGACACAAGCACCGGGTTGAGTTTCCATTCGATGATATGTAAGGTATTTGAGAAAGCCATTGGTCTTAAACATGCTGTCTGCAACTAGCGAATGGCGAGAGCTTCGGTCGATTGTATTTGCTCTATTCTAAATTAAGATTCAAGCCCTCGAGTGATGGGTATTTCGGTGATATGTGAACATGTCCTGTGAACTGTATAAAGGGTAATCGTGAGCATTGGATATGTAGTGGGTATGTAGTGTTCGTGAGATGTACCTGGAAGTGTTTTTAAATTTTTGCCCATGATATATTTTCTACGGATTTTAATCTTACAATGATATTACATTAAAAGAAAAACATAATGTGTGTCTCGCGAGTGAAGCAGTTTTTTTTTTTGTTGTTGCTTATTATGTTGGATGGCAATATTATTTTATGTGCGTCTTGGACAGATGATAATTCTAATAAATGAATAAAAAAGTATTCCAAGTGAAGACAATTTTAAAGCTGATGGTGGCAATGGTTAATAAATCTATTTCTAACGGTTACAGTTTCAAAAGAAAATTTTACATTTATTTTATAAAATTCAATTCGTACACTGGAATAGTATGGAAAAAAAGTTGATATATCTTTTAATTTATATGTGTTTTTTTTAGTTTAAATCAAAGCTTATCAATTATAACGATAAGTACTTCAATAAAATGAATTTATTAATATTTAAAGTTATAGCATCTGCAACATGTGCCATGACAAGATAATGCTTGCAAGATTTCTGGGAAACCTTTTGTTGACTATGGTCAAGAATTTTTTTTCTTTAGAATTACGGAAGTACAATAACGATTATGTGAAAAATGCATCTTTTCCGTATTTTCGTCTTAGATGGAAATCGAATTTATTTTGCTTATGTATGTTTCTGAAATGAATCTTATCTACGATGGATTTCATATCAATCTTTAAATTTAACCCTAATTTAAAAGAATTGAGGAACTATTTTACGTATTTAATTTGTAAGGAACAACTTTATTCACTAAGAAAAAACTCTGCTCAACATCATTTGAAATAATCAATACTAATATTGAATCAAATATTTCAATGAAAATGAGTTTGGAATCACTTCATTAAAATCAATGTATTATTTTTCCATCCCTTAAATATTCTTATCCTATAGACAGGCTGGTAAATATATCTTCTTTATCTAAGACTCCCAGCTATTTATTCAGTGTTTTCAAGGGACATCGAAGTGTTACTGCAAAGCCCCAAGATAGAGTCCATCCTTTGAAGACGCTGTCCGATGTCTCCAAACGGAAGGTAAGGGAGAAAAAAGAGCAAAGAAAAAAAGTAAAAGTGATGGATTAAAGGTCTTTTTGCTATGTTCGGAAGACGGTCTTGCTATTTTAGTGCATAAGGTTTGTGCAGTCATGCAGAATATTGCCTGGATATATTTCAGGAATCAAAAGCTCAGCATTATGCTTCTTGTACAACAAATAAAGAAAGATAATCAATCTTGGATAGTCTAAAGCAGTCTTATAAATATTTATCAAAAATCATCTTATATAAGCTTGTAATAAAGAATATGTTATCTAGTAGAAGTTATAGATAGTTAATCGTAATATAGATATATATAAAAAGAAATTGCTGTATAACTTAATTTTTTTCACTAAAAAGTTTTGAATTATACATACATCGAATATAAATTCTTTTTAAGGATACTTTTAGTGAAAAACTCAAATTTAAAGTTACATATGAATAACTCGTAGAATTATGACTTATAAAAGACTCTAGAGGACGTGGGTGAGGTACCAAAAGTTCTGTTACAATATATAAGATATACTTGTAATACAGTAGCGCACACAGGAATTTTTCAAGGGGGAGGGGGGCTAGGGTCGAAAGTCCACCATTCTCGTATCATGCTCCGATACGCCACCCAACATATTCTTTTGATTTTGTCGATTTGGGGGAACAAAAGACAGTAAAAAATTAACTATTGAATAAGTAACTAGCATTAATTAAGAAAACTATTTATTAATAACGAATACTTAACTAAATTTCACTTACTATATACATAGAATAACAATCAATCGAAAAAAAATCAAGGGCTAAGGGGGTGGTCTGGACCCGAGGACCCTCACTCCCCCTGTGCGCGCCACTGTTATATAAAACCGAACTTCTAAAATATAAAAATCAAAATAATTCAAATCTAATCTATTAATTTGAATTTCTCATACACACATTTTCTCCATTTCAATTTTCTTTAGTTTATGATGGTTTTGAACCGTCCAAGAGATCACGTGATAATTATTTCTTTTACTTTATTCGCCCAACGGGAAACATCATTTTAACCACAACTTTACATCTTCAAAAACTGCCACGATAAAACATTTCAGAGTAAAATTACGTAATATAGCAACAGGAACTAATCCTGATCAATCACTGTATTAAATAATGGAAATCAAATGTTTATCGAGCGAATTACTATTATGAATATCAGTAGGGAAAGATATAAATGCTGAGGTCGCTGGAATTTAAAAGAAGAACGCATTTGTCTATTTCTTTATGTCTGCGTGTGTTTGTACTGCATTTTGCTTTGCCGCTTTATGTGTTATCACCAATAAAATGACATACTAAATTAAAAAAACACGCCCACGTCAATTATGATCGACTGCAATTAGAAAGAAATATCTCAATAGCATGCTTGATTCGAGAGAAATCGTTATGTGTATATCAGACGAGTGTTTTAAGTATTTTTTGGCTCTAAAAAATTCGTAATCAAAAATGTATATATATATATATATATATATATATATATATATATATATATATATACATTTTTAATAATATCCTTACATTTTTGAGTATGTTTCTTTTCTTTTAAAAAAAAACAACTTTTTCTGTCGAAAGGGAATATGTTGCATAACACAGGAGTTAAAGAAATGCCAAATTTCTTATAACCTAAACGCGAATCTCAAAAAGGTTGTTTTCACTGCCGTGATATTCAGACTTTTTCTTCTTTTTTGACATTCATACATAACTCTTCAAACATTTTAAAGTCAACACTCCGCTCAGGGGCGACTATATTTTGGTTTCAGAAAAGTGGTGGGGGAAAAATTCTTTTCTCAGCAATTCTGAGTTGGGGGAACGAATTTTTCATAGGGAACTAAAGACAGACACACAGGAAAAATATCAAACTGAATATATATCTTTTTTTGCTCACGTTCTTGCCAAAATCCCTAGCGGAAATCCCTATACCGTCAATCCTACATTCAAGTCTTTTACATTCCAAGCATCCAACTCCGGTTCTTGAAACCCCGAATTTTGAACTTTCCACACAGCTTTTTTTTCATTTTTCTGGTTTGCCATTTTTCCTCCATTTTTTTTTCGTTACCATTCCATACGTAAAAATATTTTTTTTTCTACTGAGAACTTTTTTTTCTATTCAGAAGCGTGACTTAAAAGTAGGCTTGAAGAACTCTTGTGGCTTACTGTCCACAAAAAGCCGGGTATCATCAAAGTCTATACTACATTTCAAAGAAATTCGAAACTATAGACGTCATTCTTCCCTCCTCTACGTGATTCTCTGTAAGACTAGCAAGATTCAAGCCGAAACGTAGAAGATTTTGAGTTCTTTATTTACATAATACATTCTGAAGGCATGATATCCAGAAACAATTGGTAAAAATATAAAAATTTCAATACTTTAAGAAAAACTTACTATAAATGCCTAAAGTTCGATAAAGTACATTGATACCGGAAGAAACAACAGCTTTGACTAAAATTACTTAATTTTAAATATTAATAAAGGCATTGTATTTTGTTTTGACTACTATTAATTATGAGAATGAACAGTTTTTTTATGATAAAAAAAACCCTTTCATGTAATTGACTACGTTCAGAATTACGTGATTTTAAAAAAGTATTTAAAAGATTTATTTTTATATTTAGTATCGGTTATAGTAGAAGCTATGTCTTAAATTCTTTTCAGGGAATTACTGCAAGAAAAAATATTTAAATACTTTTTTGGCAAAAAATGGAGAAAGAACGATATGTTTTTAAAGAATTCTTCTGTTATGAAAAAATGCTTCTGTAAAAACAATATTGAGCCTATATATAGTTAAGACCACTATATAGAGACTTAATTTAGATTTTTGAAATACATAATTTGAATTGAATTTATTAATTCTTTAGTATATTAGAGTAATGAAATTATATATATATATATAAAATGTTATTCAGCTGATTGCAGCTCTGAAAGTAATGTGAATTTTTCAAAATATCTAGTTAAGGACCGGTATAGAAATCCTTGCTATATACAGGCAAAATACTATTATTATAGAAGCAATTTTCACAAAATGAGATTGTTTTGAAAATATGTTATTCCTGCTTCATTTTTTGCCAAAAAATTGCTTTTCAATAATTTTTTATTGTAATAATATTCTTGAATCAATTTTATATGTACGTTTTAATGTATGTGGCATTAAATCCTAAAAATTAATTTATTTATATGCTTCTACAAAATCACGGTTCTGAACGTATCAGTCACCTTAAGAGAAAAAGTAATACTCGGCAAAAAGCACGTTGTCGAATAAATGGCGTGTGAGATACGATCTTGTTCCGATTGCACCATTTTTATATGGTTTTGTTCAGTTAAATCAGTGTTTCTCGAACTGTGAGACACGCCCCCTAGGGGTGCGTGATAATACTATGAGGGGGGGACGAGCCTATAGAAAAGTCGAAAACAGAAGATTTTCAAAAATAATTAATTTACTGAAGGAAAACTGATAAAACACATTCCGACATAATAAAAAATAAAATAGACATTTAGACTGATATAATACACTTATAAATATATCATTACTGTGAAATGTATTTTATAATTAATTTAACAATACTAAATTCAGGACAAGTTTAATAATTGCGAGTGACCCCCATGGGCTTGTCATATATAAAACTATATGCAAAAATTAACAATCATTTTGATAATATGTACGGTTTACATAATTAAGCCCTTAAATGTCGATTAAAAAGCGACGCGATTTGCTCCCAAATGCCACAATTTAACACGTAGGCAAGTGTATGTGGTGTATTGGGAGTGGGGTAGGAAATGAACAAACAAGCAAATCCTTTGAAATAAGTAAATCGTTCGCAAACATTATCAAGATCATTTTATTACATTCCAAAGCCTTCGGAATAATTTTTTGGATAGCATTTCACGGTAAAAATCGTACTTCGAAAATACGTATATATACGTCCAGAAAATTAATACTTTGCCTGAGCGAGACGTTTATATACGTCGGTGGCCCATAACAGGTTAAAAGCGTATTGTAGCTTTAGTGTCAAAATATAGTATTATTGAATTCAATACATTGTTATTGTATGGAGGGGGGGCGCGATGAAAATGGTGATGAGATAGTGGGTCGCGTACATCGAAAGTTTGAGAAGCACTGAGTTAAGTCGATGCTATTTCTTCAAGTTCGCCTATGTTTAAGTTCATAAATTTATATAAGTACGTAAACATTCGAAATAAATCTAATTCTCTGGCTAAGCAATTGAGATTAGAGATAACGAGTTACGTCTTGCACACGAAAAGAAGACACGGGAGTCCAATTTAATAGGTCGAGTGAGACATACTAGAATTTTGCTCTATAGTTACACGCATTCATAATAAATAGTCGAATCTAGTTTTAGGTTACATTTAGTGGTAATCAAAACTTGCATCTCATTTTCTTAAGTTTATTCCACTGTATTATATTTGCTTCAAGTAAAACCTTACTTTTGTTTTCCCTCTCAAGTTGAGAAATGTAAATATTTTAGGTGAATAAAAGAACTATTGAGTTCTTAGTGTGATTTCTCGCGAGTCTGGTCAAAAGTTGGACATTTGAAGGTAAATTTTTTAAATAATTGTTTTAAACTTAACATGATTAAATCATTAAATATGGTAAGCACTTATTATGCAAATTGTTCTGGTAAATAGGATAAGACAAAACAAAGAAAAATTATCTTTCTTTTTTTAACATAACGACATCTTTTCTGGCACATTACTTGAAATCATCATGATTTATAAATAGAACTGAATTTTACCTGTCAAATATCCCGAAACAAAATATTAATAAGATTTCTTTCTCTTATTAAGATGCAAATTAACATGCTGGAAATGGCGATGTCACATGTTTGAAGGAATTAGATAGATTTTAATAGATTTAACAAATGCCGATTAAAATCATTAAAAGTTTTGAAGCGCTTAAAGATTAAGAGAGTAAAAAAAAAGAGAAATTATATCTGTAAATAATAGGAATATCAGATATGTGTTCTTTTATATAAGCTTATGTATTTACTACACCTAAGGATACGCCAGCCATGAAGAATGGCTAATAATACTTAAATAGTATTGAAAAATATAAAACAGTAGATCCAATTAGAGCCGTGATGGAATGAAGCTCCCATAAAAAGACTGTAAAAAATTAGTACACCCTCCAAACGATAACCCTGTTACATATGATTACGTCGATGATAGAGATAAAGCCCCATCATAATCGTCTGCAGATGCCGTTAGGGGAAGTTTTGACGATAATGATTTGTTGCCAGAACCTGGTGTTAATGGGTTTTTATGCAGCTAATTGTCACTATAATTACTAGAGGTATTTTTTTGCCATAGATGAAAGCAGGAGTTATTTTTTATCCCTTAAAAGGTAATTTTGGCCGGCGTTTAAAATGACATTTTAAATTACGGTTTGGGTACTGGTAATTTTCATTTTTCGATATTCTTTGGATGGATGATTAATTTGGATCAGGTTCTTAGTTTACAAAAGAATGATTTGAGTAAGCGTTTAAGGAAATGTTAAGTTAGTAGCCAGTTAAAAATTTGGAAGGGGGGAAAAAAGTTCCATTACACATAATGAATAATGTTAATAAATACATCATTACATTAACATAATCATGATGTGTTCATTAGTATTCAATGTTGTTTTCTTTTTTTCTTCTTCTTGAAAAAATAAAATCAATAAAAAAACCTGTTTTCTCGGTGACGTATCTTTTCATAGAATCATTTTCTGTCTCTTGAATAACTCCTTTTTACTATTAGGGACTGCTGACGGGAATAAATTAGATTTTTGGTATCTTATTTAACCATAAAACAATTAATTTAAAATATTACAAAAAAATTATTGCTTAAGTGTGTATTTTATATTTGATACTTTTATTGTATTTTTAATGAAGTGAAATAATAAGACGAAATATAAAATAACGTTACAGTTCGAAAACTTTTTAATATCGAATTTTAAACTACCATGCTATATGTCAAAACTATCCAAACTACCAACTATTTGTACATATATGTGATTCTAATGATTCTTTTTTCTAAAAAAATGAATTTATGAAGTTAAAAAAAATAAATATAACAAAAAAATTTTTTTTAAAAAAATACGGAAAATATTTTTCAATTTTTTAAAAAATTATTAGAAAGAACCTGAAACATTATTCTTAAATCTGCCGATGGCAGCTACAAAAAAATTTAGTTCATATAAAGTGAATGACTAGAAAAATTTAAATGCAAGTAGAGAAATGATGATTAAATTTTCTTTTCACATTTATTTAAAGCAAAATTATTCATATAATCTTACCATTAGTTCATATAATTGTAATTGAGAACGAGAATGCATATTTGTATCTTGGAATTGAAACTCTTACCTGAAAGGAGAAAAAATTAAAGAATTAGCGCAGGTAGGATTAAAATATACCAAACTGAACTATGCAAAATATTGGCACAAGTAAGTACTCTTATCTGTTGAAATTGAATACTAAATAATTTATTTTACTTTTCCATTTTGATTTTTTAAAGACCTTATCTAATTATTCAATCGTTTCAGTTTAAAGTCCAACTTTGATCCGAAAAAGGTTTATACCTCATTTTTAGTATATATAAATATTTAAACTTTTTTTTTTAAAGTTTTTTTTTTGGGGGGGTAGAAAATGTTTTTCGGTATATGGAATAAATAAAAAAATTATAAAAACATTGTTTTTTTTATACCATTCGTCATTTTGTGTTTTAACGTACTGCTGAAAATGCATATATATTGCTATTTTTTAGACTTCCTATTTTTGTTTCTTTGAGTATTTTTTAGAAAAAAAAAATTTTATAAATATATATTTTAAATTAAAGAAGCATTATTGGTTTTTAGTTAATTATATATATATATATATATTATTTCCTTTTGGAATTTCCACACACATCCGTTCAATTACAAGAAAACCAGTGCATAATTATTTCAAATGAAAGTTTGAATTGTGCATTCACATTTATAATTGTTTCATCATTTGCTTAAAACTTTTTTCTGTATTGTCTGATACTAATTTTCCCTAAAAGGTTCATAACATTAAATTGTATGATATAAATGAATTATATGAATAATTATATATATGAATTTATATAATTATGCATTGTTAATTCGAAAGTTTATTTAATTTTTCTTTCCTTCCCTTAAATTTCCTTCGAGAATATTTTACATTTAATTGGTTTCTTTTCGTAGCTCATTTTTTGGATAAAATTATAATCAGTAGCATCGTTTGATTTCCTTTAATTTATAGTTTTAATTTGTGGCTTTCAAGACAAATTCTATATAGATCTTTAGAATACTTTGTGCAGATACGAAAAAAATATCTTAAAAGAGTTTCAACTTTAATCATACCTTTTCATCATTTTTAAACACTTCAGTTTTTTCGGCATATATCAAGATAATCATGGTAATTATATATATAATATGAATAATTGTGGGATTTATCATAATGGTTTTTAATAATGAATATGATCGCATAAATAAATGATACAAATTATAATCGCAGAAAAGGAATAATGAATAACAATGCAGCCATTTTTAATACTAAATGTAAATTTTTAAATCCCTCTTATAAAAATCCAATTCCCATTTTATTCTTTTCAACTAATGAGAAAAAGTTTTAAAACAAAAGATAAAAATATATAAAAAAAATAAAGAATTTTAACGATAAAACATAATATAACTATTTTAGATATTTTCCATGCATTAGAAATAAATATAATACTCCATTCATCTTAATACACAATTAAATTTTCAAAAATCATATAACAGATAGTTTTGAATAGGGAGGAAAAATAAATAAATATCTTTTCTCTCTTTAGTAAAAAATTGAATATTTTTAAATGCTAACAAAAGAAGAAAAACCGAGATGTTTTCTGTCATGCTTGAGAGGCACCATAACTGCAGATTTCAAGTTTTCATAAGACCGCTGCTGCACATAAATCTATATTTAGATCATGTCTTGCTTTTTGGCAAGACGTAAATTTCTCTCCCACTTTGATGCCGTCCGAAAAGGATTTTACGCAGTTATTCGTACAAATGCATAAAAGCTTGGACATGGCTTGCATTATTCAACTCTCATATTCATAAGAGAAGCTTTTGGTGAAATGAGTTTTTCCGCGAACACTTTGTTTATGGTTCCGTTTCCCTCAGCAACCGTTGCCACGGCAACGGATTGTCGGGATTACGTCATACAGATATGATAGGATTTCAAATGAAAAATAAAAGAGTGATGAAAAAAAATGTTAAAAAAAATATTTTCATATTTGTTTTTTTTTCTTTCATTTGTTTCGATTCGCACCAAAAAATATGAATAAAAATTAAATAAAAGTAAAATCATATGTTAATGTGCTTATGAATAGCCCTCTTCAAAACATTTTTTTTCTTTTTTTGGGTGATGGTGGTGGCGTGTGACAAATGCAATGTAACAAAAAAAGCTTTCATTTTATTATCATTATTATGCATGAATTGATTTTTTTTATGGTGCTACTCGTCGGTGGCTCAGAGAAAGTAGGGGGGGGGGATTTCACAATACATTTTATATACGTATAAATCTTGTACATATTTCTTATACTTTTTAGATCAAAGGTAAATATTGAATTTTTTACAGTACTTTAGGACCGTCTATCATTTTTAAATCTACTGTAAAACTAACGTCAGCATTCTCTTTTTTTCCATCAATTTTCCATATATACAGCAAATGTTTCAATAAATACTTTCAAGTTGCTAATTTAAAACTAAAGATCGAAAATAATTTTAATAAACCAATACGCACACAAGCATTTTTCAGATTAATCCTTTCACTTACAAAAAAGATCCTCTTATATTAGCCTTAATTTAGCCTCATAGTGGTGGACTTCATAATTTATTTTCAGTCCCACAACGGGAATAAATTTATTTATTATTTTTTAATGATAAAAAATCAAAGTAATTTTTGTGCAAATGAAACAGGCATTTTTTTAGCAATTTTCAATAATTATTAAAATGAGATTACACCGACTAAATAGTTACAAGAAAAAGCATCAGGTGCATTTAACAGCTTCTATAATATTACATTTTAAATAAAGCCTACCGTCGAAATTACAGTTCACTATAGAACAGAAGACGGAGAAAGGCTTGGATTGGACTGATTATTGACAATCACCACTTTTGATTATTTATGTTACACAAAAATAATTATTTTGAGCCTGAAATCATGTTACCAAAATAAAGTTTTTTTCCTATTTTCTTTCCAAAATTTAATCCTTATTATAGCAATATTAAATTTCGAAATAATCTTTTTTTAATTAATATTTTATTATTTAATATAGAACATGTTTTCCGCATAAGTAGGTATCAATTGATAATTGTTTTCATATTACTGCAATCCACCCTGATCAGTGGCGCACAAAGAGGGGCCTGGTTTCGGACCCCCCCAACCCTTGACTTTTTTTCGATTGGTTATAATCCAATGTATATAGCACGTAAAATTTGATTATTTGTTATTAATAACTAATTTTATGAATTAATGCTAATTATTTATTCAATAATTCATTTTTTACTGTTTTTGTTCCCGAAAATCGACAAAAGAATATGTTGGGTGGCGTATTGGAGCATGATACAAGAGAGAGAACTCTGGATTCCCCCCTCGAAAAATTCTTATGTGCGTCACTGGACCTGATATATGTATAGTTGAAAAATAAAACTTTAAGCTTATTTTGATGTCTATGCGTTCATTAATTTGCATTACAAAAGTGTCAAGATTTTTAAAATAATTGTTTGTTTGGATTAAAAAATGCTAACATACTTACTAAATAATTAAGACCCTTCAAATAGTTTAAGAATAAAAAAAATAATCAAAAATTTCTGATATAATTGTGCACTTTAAATAAAGACAGTAATACCCTGTCTTACAAATAACTCATGAATTTGATTATGCACTAACCCAAACAAAGACAGAAAACTAAAAAATTAAAAAGCAGATAACAATAACAAACGTAATGTGATAACTATACCAATACAGTGATGCTACAATTAAATTTAAGAAACTTTTTATACAACATCAACTCAATAGTTATATCAGTGGCATATCCAACACTGATCACAAATCAACCAGATACTTCGTAAGCAAACATCCACCCCATGACGTCATCACTATAAATCCCAGTTCCTTCTCAATGACTAGGTACAAGATGTTTAATTATTCAGCAAACCAACCTGACGTGAAACTAAGGAGACCTTCCTTCTTGGTGGGCATTCCTTCGATTCCCTCTTGACAGTCTCGTGTGGTGTGAAGGCGAGATTATTAATAACAGCAGTAAGCCGACGAAATGCGACCAGGGAATTGCGTAAATCGCCAGTAAATGCCATCTCAAAGATGACGGATAGCTCGGATTCGACTACAAATTGCTTGTTCCCTGGCGCGGTATAGATCCATAACAAACGATCTACTGAATTAAAGCAGGTTTCTCAGAGTTTGTTGAAGTTTTTTATCGAGTTTTTCAACGGTGCAAAATATTTATTTATTTATTTATTAGTAGGAATGGTTTACTTGAATGTGCACAAGAAAATGACAAACAGTGGGGATATTTTAGTAACAGGTTTTGGTTTGAGGTTCCATGATGCCGATTTTCGGGTGAAAATGTTACATAACAGGTAGGATGCTTACGTAAATGAAGGAGGAAAATATGTGGACGAAAGGGAGAAAAACTGACAGCCTGTTGAAGAAAGACTTACCTTTCAGTTTCAAGTTGTTTTTTGTGAGAAATCATCTTACAAACAATGTCATTATGTTATATTAGTGAACTCTTTTGAACAGTTTTTATTACATTTATTGTTAAATGTATCATAAAATTATGATAAATTTTAAAATTTGAAAGTTAGGTAAAGAGGAGAGGAGAGAGATGTTTAAATATAATATTCTTCAAAAATATTTTTTTAGATGTAGTAAGTATTATTCTATACATGTATTTTAAGCCATTTGGACACTGGAGTAGCTAGTCATGAGTGGGCCCTATATCAAAATTCGTTAGAGGTAATCTTTTGGAAAATAAATAAAAGTGATCGCATTCAAAAAACTTATTCGAAAGTATCAAAATTTATACATGCTGGGGCCCTGTAGCTTGGGGGGCCCGTATCATTGGTACTGCTGATGAGGCAGTTGATAAAAATGTGCAGTTTTTAAAATAAATTTTCTGCAAAAAATTATTGGCAACAGCAAGGTGCATGTGATTAATTGAAAACATGTGATTACATTTATCATGTGCCTATGACGTCACACAGTGGCGCACACAAGGGGTCTTAGGGGTCCAGACCCCCCCCAAAAAAAGCCCTTGATTTTTTTCCGATTTATTATAATTTTAAGTATATAGTACGTAAAATTTAATTAAGTATTTGCTATTAATGATTAATTTTATTAATTAATGCTAACTATTTATTCAATAATTAGTTTTTTACTGAGTTTTGTTCCCGAAAACCGTCAAAATCAAAAGGAGCATGATACAAGAATGGTGAACTTTCGACCACGGACACCCCCCCCCTTGAAAAATTCCTGTGTGCGCCACTGACGTCACATAATTTTAACCCATTGCAGATATTTGAGATAAAGAATATATCTCCATTGTAGAAACTAAACCGTTATATTTTGGAAAAAAATTCCGTTATTTATTATCTTTTTTGATAATTTTTGAATTATGAAGCAAAAAGGAGAAAAAAAATATCTTGCATTAATATACATTCTAAAATCTTTACTTTTAATAACCTTAATATTGCTGCGATTTTTTTTTTCATACTTATCTCTCTCGTTTATTTTTAGCAATTATTTTCTAAAAAACTTATTTAATGATGTAATAAATAACATAATTAGATTTCACAGCTTTGTATCTACTTCATGCAATTATATATATTATATCTTACCTTATATAGCCTTTTATGAAGGTTCATATGATAATTTAAAAAATAATTAAGCTATCAAAAGCGCGATAAATTTCATATATATACTTATTTATAATTTTTTTTCCTATTTCACATTTTATAATTCATTACTTCATTTAAACTTTTACATTGCTGCCATTCACATTTATATTAAAAATATGTAATGACTTAAATAATCTTTCAAAATTAAGTTATAAATACCATGAATTTTTTTCCAACTGCAATATTTCATAATTAATGCGTAATTATTATAATCACGCCAGCAGGCAGAGAAATTCATTTGTCCAGAACATCGGCGTAACAGTAATTATGTTTTTGCGAGATAAAATGGCCACTTACGTGAATCCTCTCACATTTCCTAGATGACTACTTTTGTATGCAGTGTGTTATCTACCTGCAAGGGAGAAAATAGCTCACGTCCTTGACTTTCATCAAACTCAATTGACGTACAATGTCCAGCGGCAATTCCGCAAGAAATGACAGAAGAAACTTTCCTCTTATCGTTTCATATTCAAATGACAAACCACGTTTTCGAAACTAAAAGTTGATATCATCAATGTTTAGCAATAATTTTAGAAATACCTCGCTTTATGTTTTGTGGATCCGGAATATTTAAGCAATCTCCTATGAGTCTATTTGCTAATGCATTTGCTTACTATTGATTATGAATGTATTTACGAGGGGGAGTCGGAAAGTAAGTTTCCCCTGTCGACTGTGGTCAGAGATGTGTAGGAAATTCAAAACAAGGAATGAGACATTAAAGATAAGACACAACTTTATTTTTTCACATAAGTACCAAGTACATTGTGAGATTTTTCATACCGCTTGATAAGCTTCAAAAACCCCTCCAGGAAAAATTCAGGGCATTGCATACGGAAGAAGCGTTTAAGGTATCCGACTACGTTCGGAACCGTTACTTTGCAAAAGCGTATAAATGGATAATATTGATGATATTTGGCGTCACTTAGTTTGGAAAAAGTATATAAAACTGTTTTAAGAATAGTATTACAATAAAAAATTATTTAAGTACAATATATTGACAAAAAATTAACATAGAATGACCAATTTTCAAAACATTCTCCTTTTATGAAAAATGCTTCTATTGTAATAATATTTTGTCTATATATAACTCAGGCCTGTGTTCAGAGGCTGAACTAGAATTTTTGAAACATATAACTTAGAAGTGGATCCATATTTTACTACAACAGAGGGGAGAAATTTTAAGAAAAAAACGCCGATAATTATTTCAATTGGTGGTATCTCTGAAAATAATGTGTATTTTTCAAAAATTCTAGTTGAGCCTCTGTAGAGAGATTTGAGCTATATACAGGCAAAATATTATTATAATAGTACCATTTTTCACAAAAGGAGAATGCTTTGAAAAAAGGTTATTCTAAGTTAATTTTTTGCAAAAATATTGTATTTAAATACTTTTTTGTCATAATGCCCTTAAAACAATTTTATGCATATATTCTAACCTAAGGGACACTGAATATCATGAAAAATATCCATTTATGCGATTTTTTAAAATCACGGTTCCGAACGTAGTCGGATACCTTAACGGCTTGTTTGACTTCAGCATTGCTTCTAAAGTGCCTTACGGCGAGATTCCTCTTCAAAGTCAGAAACAAATGAAAGTCACTTGGTGTGAGACCAGGACTGGTGGATGGAGTAGGCGCTCTCAACCAAGAATTGCAATATGGATTTGCATTGCCGTCACCGAGTGAAGACACTCGCATTACCATCCAACAACGGTACGAAGGATATGAGAAACCCAGGACGCATTTTCCGAATCACCTCTTTCAATTTCGATCAGGGTGTCACAATACCGCGTAGGCACTGTGACACCCTAGTTCCAACTTCCAAAAGGTCCACTCAAAAGTAAACGCTTCTTCCGTATGCGAAACCCAAAGAGTTTTTCCTGGGGGGTTTCTTGAAGCTTATAAAGCTGCATGACAAATGTCTCAATGCACTTGGTACTTATATGGGGGGGGAAAGTTATGTGTTACCTTTAATGTCTCATTCTATGTTTTGACATTCCTATACAACTGTGACCACAGTCGATAGGGGAAACTTATTTTCCGACTCACCCTTGCAAATATTTAATATAGCAACTATGAAATGCATCAAATGAGCATAAGCATCCCGCTGGTGCTTGAAGCAACTCATTTACGAAATTCATCAGAAACTTCAATAAAAAAACCCCTTTAAAATAGCTTTGAATGCATTACTGTGTAATAATTCAGTGGGATTTCAAGGTAATAAATTTTGTTCACGCGTTCGTATAAATATTCAGCTGGAATTAAATGCATTAAAAAAATTTTTTTTTCATATTTACTATGATTTTTTTTGGGGGAGGACGTTTTTGATTTCTGGAGATAGTTATGCAGTTACAATTTTTAAAACCTTGATGAATATAATGGATAATTGGTTTATAATAAGTTAAATGTGTATAATTATTTCACATGGAATATACTAATTATGCATCCATTGTTTATTATTTCATTATTTTTTGTAAAAATGTTGCAAAGTTAACAGCATGCAATGCCACAAATAGTTTTAATTGGTACTTCTGTACAATTTGTCAATAGTTGCTATAAAAAATTTTCCTATAATTTTTTAACAATACTATTTTTTTGAAAAGTATATAATTCTAAAACTAGCGATTATGAAGTAATTTTTTTTTATTTCATCCTATAATTTTTTATGGAAAAAACTCTATTCAGTTTTTATAAAAATATAAATGCAAAAAAAAGCTTAATTTACTCAAAATATGCACAGTATAACTTTATGGCATTGTGTTCCTAGTAATTGTAAAATAGCATTTCTATGAACTGAATTTTTCAATCAAATACTGAAATGATTTTAATACAGGTTTTAAATTTAGTATAGTTCGGGTATAATTAAACTCAATATCTGTGCATTAAAATATTTATCACAGCACACACAAGAGGTAAACAGATAAATAGTTACAGTTACAGTTACAGGTTTTGTGGGATATGGAGTAACAAAGGTTGTTATCTCCAAACAAATACATATATATTATGTTTATATTGCAAGGTAAACAATAATTTTTTTTTGAAGAAACATTTTACACGCAATATACTAATTTTAAATTAACATATTTACTTAAAAGAAAAGATTGTTAAGTAAGACGCATCAGTTTTCTTTTTTTATATATATCCCATAGACTCCTTTGAAGACAGAAAAAAAGAAAAAATAATTAAAATAAATTAATTATTGAAAAAAAAAACTTTACAGTCCCAAGCAGAGTGGCTGCTTTTAAAATTAAAAAATTCGGTTCCACTAAATACTCTTGTAAAAGGTTCTTAATGCGAAATAAATAGGCTGGAAAAATCACCCTCGTTAAGAATTAAAATATCACCAACAAAGAAAAAAAAAATCGAATGAAGAAGAGTAAAAAATATCATTACTGGTACAGAATCTATTCACACACCCGAATTCACAACTAACTCCTATCCTAATTGAAGTTAAATCTCCGTCTTTTAAAAATTTAGGAGGGAGTAAAAAAAAAACTTGGTTTTAAAACGTTGAAATACTAACTGAGAAAAGCGCCCTCATACGGAAAAATGGAGGAATTCTCTCTTTTGCAGACAGTACCTACTAATTAAAGTAATAGCTTCTCCTAAGTATTTAATTAGCAGAACTTAATGATGACGTATGGTCGAGGAGCTGTCCAATTAAATGCAAATGCCACCCTCTCTCTCCCACCCCACCACGTACAGGTAGGGAATTGAGTTCAAAACGACGACGGACTCATCGCCCCGTTCGTTTCAACCTCTGCTAAAATAACAAGACTGGATTTATTTCCGCCATTTTCGAATGAGTTCTTCATTGTTGATAAAAGAATTAAGGGAAAAGAGGGGTGGGGGTGGAGGGGGTTATTGACTCGATTAGGGATGCATTTGGAAAATGGGTAATGCTTATATGAAATGCCTGCGCGATTAAGTAGTTTTAAGTAGCCATTGAATTCTGGGATATGTAATTTGAATTCTTTATTTTAATAAGTAATGGAAGCTTTATTATTGTACTCTCTATCTGAGAAATAATTGCTAAGTTAGTTAAAATCAAACTCTGATTTGATTCCAGAATGGCTGATTCAATGAACTGGAAATTAAAGGGGTCGAATGGTGTATGATTGTAAAATAAATCAAATTTTGTCTTGAAAATATTATGAAATTTGATTGATTTGTTTGTCCGTGGTAGTTCAGTGGTTTGATATATAGGGTCTTGAACTCGCAGCCAGCGTGTCGTGGGTTTGAATCCCGGTGCCACTGAAGATCCATCGTGTAAAAGTAGCAGATATACGGTAAATATGTCGAGGTTCATAGCTATCCCGCTGACGTGGTGAAGTGGTTCGGAGAGGGGGTACCATCGCAGGTCATTTTCATGGCTTTGATATAAATAAAGTTTTATAAAAAGACACATATTTCATCTACACCCATTACAGCCCAAAGGCACACGTTTTAAATCGTATCAGTTCGAGATAACAAATAATGATATAGTCAAAAGCTTTCCAAAAACAGAAATTTCATTCAAATTCGGGTGATTAAAATACATTTACCATTTTGAACATATTTCGCATGTTAAGTTAAAATGCTTCATTTAGTTCATTAATGTCTTATACAGACAACAATCCTCTCTGTAGATATATTACATAAAAGAATCAAAAAGCTTCAAAACTAATGTAACCACTGAACATGCCTGAAAAGCTATTGTAAATTTATTCTTAAGAAAAAGTACTGAGTAATTGAATTATAGATTCTTTTTCTATAAATTCATACATACAACCTCTGACAGTAAAATTCGGTGAAAGAAGTCAGAAGGACCAAACTGGCAACACTGGCGAAACAAAACGCGCCACATGTGTAGCGTCAAGTGTTGACCATCTAACCCCACCGTTGTTCAGTTGAACATCGTTTGTGTTCCCTGTAAAACTTGTTTCACAAAGTGCTTGTTTAGTGCGTTGGTTCTTAACAAAGAACAGAGAAATGAATGAACAAAAGGTCAGTCAAACAGTTCCTGGCAAAAAGAAAGGTGTACTGAACATTGAACACTCACCATACTCACCAGATTTTAATCCTTCTTATTGCCAAAACTCAAACTCGCTTTGAAAGGAAAGATACTTGACGATATTCCTAACATCCAATGAAACGTGTCGAGGTTTTCGAACTCCATCATAAAAGAAGACCTCTTGCAAAGTTGCCAAGGCATGTATATCAGATCTCAGAGGACTATAGTTATGGGAGGTGACTATTTCGAAGGACAGTAAGGTAGCTTTCGGTAATATTTCCTCTACATTAACGTTACAGGGCTATTCACCGAACTTTATTGTCAGAGGTTGTACATAACTTCAATTTTAATATTGAATACACCATAAGCTTATCAATCAAGTCAGGATTTGCCAATACTTAGTTTTGTAATGTCAAAGTACAAAATGAAATAAATATTTTTTTTTTCTGGGATCCTTGAAAAGTTACATGCTAATGACAAATAAGACTAGTTTTCTCCACTAAAGAAGTAATTTATCTGTTTAAAGTACACTTCAAATAGTGTGTAATCAACCTTAGCATTATGTTTTACAACAGTAATTAGGGATGTTGAAAAATTCCCCTATATATATATATATAAACCGCCATTCAACCATTCTAACGACACACTGAATACAGCGAAATGTGCCAAAGAAAACATACCTATTACTTTGATTTAGAGAAGCATTTACATGCATTTTTTAAAAGAATAACCCGTAACCATGGCATTAAGATGAATGGAAACACTTTCTTTTGGAATTGATACGGTATGTATATGTATATATATGATTGCATACAACTTTTAAAGCCATATCATTAAGACTCATTTGATAGGGAAGAAAAATCCAAAGATGAAAAAGACATGGAAAAGATACAGACTTGTGTTTACCATTGATTTCAGAAGGCTGAAGACAAAATAAAAATCTGACTAAATAGGTGTAGATGTCTGAAACCTTGGAAAGCAGTGTAAAGAACTGTTGTTTCGTGATTACGTTTTGGAAAGATAAAATTAACGAAGCCATTTTTACTATTCACACTGCATATTGACAAATTTAGGGCGGGGTTGAACGACATGAAAAAAATGCTCCTGGTTTTGCTTTAGAGTGGAGAATCTTGTCGTTATCTATTTACAGGTTAGGAATGGATAAGAAAAGTACGAGTTTGCTTGGTTTATTTTATTTTCCGGTCGTGTTTCACTTCAAATGATACGTTTTATTTTCTGAATAAAAGAATATTGTTTTTTATCTGTCTAGAACAGCCTCTGCCTGTTTAAAAAGGTTTGGGACATTATCATGAAAAAATTATCGCGAGATTGTATTTGAAACCTGTCTCATTTATAAATTTAGAAGTATTTTATGTTCTTTACCTTATCATGTTTTATAAGTTTAATTTCGATTCTTTTAGATTCTAAGTGAAATGTAGATTTTTATTACCTTGTAATTTTTTTTTCAACAATGCGTTTCAGACAGTTTATAACAATGTTTAAAATGAAATTAGGCTCAGCAATAAAAATAACACAGAATCGCTTAAAAAGAAACAGACTACAAGAAGCAAATCTAATTAAATCAAAATGTCTGGATTCTGACATGAACAGATTAAAAATATATTATTGACTTATTAAACTGTCATTTTTTATAAAATTTTTAAATTTGAAAAAATGATTACTCCGTTTCGCGTGAGTTAAAATTTATGAAAATCGCGCATTTACTTATAAATTATTTTTGCTTAAATAAAACGTGTATTCATTGAATAATTGGATAAGACACATAATTTTAAAAAAAGAAGATAAATGAAAGCATTTTTTTAAAGAAATCCCCGTTTGAAGGAAACCATTCGCAAAAAGTATGCTTGCAAAATAAATATTCCAATATTCAGAAATTTCATTCAATATACACACTTATGCTTATATATTAATACTTCATAATTATACCAAAAAATAAATGTCACAGCTATATAGACATTAAAATGAAATAAATAAAACGAAATATGATCCAGAAAAATTAAACACGAAACAGATTCATAAAAATGAAATCCTTGATATTGAAGCATCATCAAAATACAACTCTAAATAAATTCCATTAAGGGCAAACATATATCATACACTTCAAAGAGCTTAATGAATTCCTCCTCTTTTCAATTAAAATCGAACAAATTATAAAGAACTATTAAAACTGTAACCAATGACTTTGAATCTTAAAAAAGGCGATAACCTCGCCAAACCAGGAGACCCGATTTTTCTGTCGGCGGGAGACTTACAGAGATGGCGTAAAACAGTTATTAGTCGGCTTCGCCATTGACAAAAGGGGCCCCAGGTACCTGAGAAGGGGGTCACCCCACGACACACCGCTTGGAGGCCCTATTATTATACACTCCCTCTGCTCCCCTCGACGACTGAAGTTTTTCACCTGTCATTGTGGACCCCTAATTGAAGGGTCTCGCAAGCCAACTTTCCTCCCCCCTCGGAAAAAAGGGCCGAATCGACGGCACAGAGTTTTTCTTTCTCCTCTGTTTATTACAGTTTACACAGTCCGTAGCATTTGTTGAGATGTCCCGTCTTTGCATTGTATTACAGTGTCCATTGTATGTTGTATGCAACAATTTACAGGTGAGACAGATTTTAGTAATTACGGAGAAAAAGCGAAATGTTATTGTTTGATTATTACGTGTTCATGTATAATTTTCTAAAAAAATAAATTGCTATGAGAGTTCTCTCTCTCTCTTAGTTAAAAAAAATATTTTTAGGAGTTCTAGCTCACAATAAATGTTTTAACAAAATATAATAATTTTTTTTAGTTGACGCAGTACGATTTAATCAAAGAAGCAAATAAAATTTTGAAGCCTCAATTTTTCTTTACATGTTTTTTTATCATCCCTTCCACCCCCCAAAAAAAGACAGAATTATGGGAAATTTTGCACTTCTTTCGATTCATATCTCAACTGCAAACGAAAATTTTTAACTCGTTTGTAAGGAAAAATATAATTGGTTTATCTTCATTTAAAATCCTAGGACATTTTATCTATTGTGCAGAACAGTGGCGCACACAAGGGGGAGAGGGAGCCTAGGGGTCCGGACTCTCCCCCAAAATCTTTGACTTTTTTCCGATTGCTTATAATTCTAAGTATATAGTAGGTAAAATTTAATTAAATATTTGTTATTAATGATTAATTTTATTAATTAATTCTAATCATTTATTCAATAATTAATATTTTACTGTGTTTTTGTTCCCAAAAATCGAAAAAATCAAAAGGTGCATGATATAAAAATGGTGAACTTTTGACCCTGGACCCCTTGAAAAATTCCTGTGTGCGCTACTGGTGCAGAATGATTTAGTATTTTTTTTCTAATTATTGCTATTAATGCACGTGTAAGAAAAGTTTGTATGTATTTTTGAATCAAAACAATACTCAAGAAAAAAAAAAATTAAGAATTTATACATTTTATAATGAATCTTCAATAAGCATTCAGAAGAAAAAAAAGAAGTATTTTATAAATGTCAACCACGTTATCATACCAAATTTCGTTAAACATAGTTCGAAGTGCTTGTAAACCAAATTGCAGGTATGTACGTCAATTACTATAGGAATAGTAGCATTTCATGAATTAAAAAAAAATTCAAAAAAAAAAATAATAATAACAAATAGTTATTTTTTTTGTGGTATTTTGAGCCCAAAACCGTTTTACATAATGTATATACATAGGGGACAACCAAAAAAATTTTGAGAACCATTCATCAAGGATTTTTTTATAAATCGTACCATGTCCCCTTAAATTTTCCAAAATTTATGTGGCTGAATAATTTTGAAAAGAATGCCTTTGGAATAATAAAAAATAATTTTAAATGTATATAAAAATATGTATAAAGACATATTTAAATGCAATTTCTTTTAAAAACGAAATAATAATAATAAAACCTATGAGATAGGTTTTTTTTTAAAGTATTGATTTTCAAAGGAATTAGATTATATTACAAGCATTTATTTCTAATACACAAATAATTAACTAACTTGTTGTAGCAGTCTCTTTGGAGATCTAGTTAACTTCAACAAATCAGTAAACAAAACTCATTCCATCAAAAAATAAATAAGAATATTCGGAACTACATTTCAATTTAAAGGTTTGAATAATGCCAAGAAAATGCAATCCCATTGATAGACCATTTACTCACACTCGAATTCAAAACAAAATGATAAATGTAAGAAGGGAATAAATCTCATGGTATATGAGATTTGTCTATCCTCAGTATTTTAAAATATCTATCATTCCCATGGCCTTTTCCTTCTGAATCCACGTAATATATTGTCATCTTTCAATAGCTGAAAAGCAATCTTTTTACAGCATTGCTGATCATATTTACCGTTATTACAGCATTGACGTGATGTTTACCAAACATTTGTTTCAGTAACACTTTCTGAAATCAATTTATCAAAAGCTTCAAATCGAATAATAATGCAAATAAAAAGTATAAAAACTCAAAAACTAGAGAGAGGGGGACTATTTTTTTTTGAAAAGTTATGAAATTAGTAATTCTACTATGTTGTTAAACTAACTGTTCATCATAAATTGTGTTTTTAATGGAATTTTTTTGGACAATTTTCGTTGATCTTCGAAGGATGCAACCCTTAATTGCGTTTAGTCTTAAATTTTTTTGTCTAATTGTTTAGAGTTTGTAATAAGATCTCTGTACGGCTGAACAAGTACCGTTGCTGACAAACAAAGCACGCTTAAACCATGGTTTAAAGAACGAGAGCAGCATTTCAGTTAATACTTCAATCATTTGACTTCAGCACCACTCAATGACGTGAGTTGATTCACTTTGAGTTTGCTTCGATTACAACTAATATTAATTTTTTTTTTACTCGTTAAATAAGGGAAAGATAACCAATCCAAGAAAAAATATAGAATAACGAAAAAAGTCATTGGATTTTTTTAATGCATGATACGTTTCAAAACAAACAAATGAGTCGGATAGTGTTTATTAATGTCGTACTATAAAACACGTGGGCTAAGGGCAACGGACCTCGTAATTTTGAGTCTCGGTCAAATGGGGAGGAGGATGCCTGAGCTAGCATTTCCTCCTTAAGCCAACTCGTCATCCCAAGATGAGAAATTTGAGCCCCGACAGATTTAATGTACATCAGCCCCTCTACAGGGTGGGTTTTCAGTCCACTAGGGCTCGAACCCATGCCACGCCGGACAAGAGCTCGTGACCATGACCACTAGGCCACTGCAGCCACAACTCTCAAAGGAGATGGACGATAAATATTATAAAGTGTTCACAAAAAGCTGACATGCGTCAAAAGAATAAATAGAGGAGGTATTAATTAGAGATGTTTAATATTAGAAAAAGGTCCTGTGGAGGGGTAGGGGGTCGAGTGGTAGTGTATTGCACTTCCACACCACAGGTCCGGACTCTATTTCCGGGCTGGACGAGGTTAATTCAACTTTTCATCCCTCCTGCAATGAGTCGATAAATGAGTACCAATCTTGCTTGGGGACTTAAACACTGGGGGTCTCGCTTCAGACTGACCACTTGATCGTGATATCTGCTAATGCACCTCAGCGCCCAATGGTCACGTATACTGGGATGGGCACAGTGGGCCCTGGCCCTCTGGGGGGGTGTTGTGCCCCTGTGTTTAAGTTTTAATATTAGAAAAATATTTAGTCAGTCCAGAAATATAAAATATTTTCTGGGCAAAAATAAAAGAAAAATATTAGATTATTTGTGAGATTTTGTGATCTCTACGAATATTTGAAAATCAACTTTAAAATGCACTACATGGAAGACATATTGGATTCTACTAAGAATGCGTTTGCGACTGTATAATGACGACTTACTGAACGGATGATTGAAGGAAAAAATAATTGCTCTCAAGAAACTGTGAGTGGCATTATTCAAATGTTATTCTAAGCATCAAAATTTTAAAAATAATGGCGCAAATAGTGGTTGAAACGAAAAACTATACTAAGACAAGACAGATTGCTGAAACGTATCGTGAAGAAAAAACGCTTTAGAATCTTTAGATTCGCTCGCAGAGAATGGCGAAAAAATAGAAATGGACGCTTGAACAACTACTTCGTTGCAACGATTCTATGAATCTGCTTTTCAATTAAGCGTGTTTAAGACAGAGCAGTGACTTTAAAGCAAAAAGTGGCAAGAAAGAAGTGGATCAAAGACAGAATTCAGTGGAGTATTCAGGGTTGGAAAAATGTACTTTTTAGCGGCAAATCGATGTTTCACGTTTCCTACGACATCAGACAATATAGCAAGACGTTTCAGTCACAGACTTCTTAAAACGCTCAGTGAAATTTAAAGCTTATGTCCTAATTTTGGATGTATGGATGCTAAGAGCTTAGAAAATGTAAGTATTTTGACTGGAAAGGTGTGTTTTGAAGTATAAGCGGATGTACTAGAACATTTTATGGTTTCATCATTAGAAGATCGCTTTGAGGATTATATCATGTGACAACAAGATTTTGAATCTTGTGTTACACACCAAATATTATCACTCATTGACTTTAGAAAAATCAAATCAAGCCACTACTATGGCTGATCCATTTGTCCGATTTAAACATCACGGAGAAAATGAGGGGTTTAATGAAGAAACACACTATCAGAAATTTATCTACTAAGTGAAATCCATTGGGCAACAACCAACAAAAACAATTTCAAAAAGTTACTATACAATATGTGTTAGATACTGTTAGTGACGTTATTACAACCAAGAAACATGGTAAAAAATGTACAAAATTCACAATTTTATTTATTTAAATGAGTTTATGTATATATATATATTATATTTGCATGTAATTCCTATTTTTTATGCCACAGAGACCACTAAACCAATTTTTTGAAGTTCAAGGAAAGTTCGTTAAAAAGAGCTTTACGTGACCATACTAATAGTTTTATGTTATGCTCCCCTACAAAATATGTAAAAGTGTGGCACTATTTAAAAAGTAATATTATATGTAATAAACGTAAATATCATACTTATCCATCGTTATTTACTTACTAATATTTTGGAGTTATACACTAATTATATCGTGATTGGGAAGCTATATTATCAATACATTAATAAGTAAAAAGTAAAGCAGGAGATTATTTCAAATGCAATGATGAAACTACTAATGTTAATAGGAAAAGAGTATTTTTCTTTCGCTCCAAAGATTAATTAAACCAGTCAATATAATTTCATGTGTGATTTCCAAGAGATTGCATGAAGATAACACTGATAATTATTTCAGTTACAGGATATTAACAAAAGTAAATATATCCAGTAAAGATACTAAAATTAAAGAAAAGTGCGAAATGTAGCATTGGGTTTACAGAGCATAAAAAAAAATATAATACGGAAGTATTTCGATGTGCATCTCACGTAATCAATATTCTTTCAAGGAGTGAAATCTGATTAGTTTAAGTATTACTAATATAACTCTTTTTAACTGACATAAAAAAAATTTATATCTTAACTACACATTATTTTAATTCAAACTCTTTGAAAATACATCGAGTCAACCAGGCAGCCAATGCTTTGTTATTCAGTCCCAAATGAAAAGCATGGCCGACGAGAGGAAAAAAGTAAAAAAGAACACACCTTTTGGGAACAGTGGACAAGGAAGAGGGGTGTGGGAGACAGTAAATTTGTTCCTGGAGAGGATAAAAGGGGTGTGCGAGTTGGAGGGACGCTCGGGAAGACTTCGGACGATCGATCCTCTCCACTTGCGATCGATGGTTCAAGTACCCGTGCACGATGGATTCAATGCTTGGAGTATAAAGAGGGGATGGCAGAGACTGGTGTCCCTCCAGGGAGAAGGTATCAAGAAGATGACTAAAGTTCCAGGCCAAGTTCAGAAAGAGCAGCTAACAATTCTTCGTTTCTCTCCCCCCTTCGAATCGCAGTCGCCTATGGTTTCGAATGAAGTGTTGCGGAAGAGCTGATAATTTTTCCCTCGCACTAAGCTTTAGGGTCAATTTGACTCCTTTTGTTTCACGAGTCATTGAAGTTTAAAGTCCCTCTTCCTTTATGATCACCATAAATGACGTGACAGACAGGGAATTACTCGACTTTTTTTTCTCTTCCATCCTATCTTCTTTTCTGGAGTTCTCTGATAGCTCTTTTATTTTACAAGAAAAGTTTGAGCAACTGATTGTGGCAGTTGCTTTTGATGATTGGTTGGCAGTTGTATATACATTGAGATCGTTAGTGTACCTTAAACATATCGTTAATATTTCTATTATTGGTTTCTATCATGTCTACTCATTAGAAAGAATGAGATGCAAATGTAAATATTTGTTATATATCATTTTTTTATTATATATTGATGAGCTGTAAAATAAAATTTTGTCTTAGTTTAAATGCAGACACATTTTTAATGGTTAATACATATATGTCGTCCACCCTAAAATTTTAATTTAAAAATAGAGGTTTAAAGATAATGGATAATAATAATACAGATGTTCTTAAACCTACGAACAATCTTAGTTCGCAAGGTTAGGAGTTTGCTATTATAATACTAAGACTTATTTTTGACCTATATACTGTCTTGTAATATTTTCATTTACTAGTTTGATTTAGTACATTTATGGCAATTTAAAGTATATGATTACTACACACATACATACATACATACTCGTATATTGTTTCACTACACTTTAAAGAAAAAAAATTTTAAAGCCAAAAAGTGGTTTTATTATCTGAGCCATTGCAGTATTATAAGCCCAGTGGCTGAGTGGTAGCGTTTCGCACTTCCTCAGGTCCGAGGTTCAAATCCTGAGCTGGGCAAAGGCGACTCAGCCTTTCATCCCTTCAGGGGTCGTTAAATGAGTACCAATCTAGCTTGGGAATTAAACACTAGGAGTTTCCCGTCAGGCTGATCGGGACATCTGCTCATGCACCACAGTGCCCAAGGACACGTATACTGAGATAGGCACAGTAGACCTAGGCCCTCATGAGCTGTAGCACCACTAAATTGAGTTGAGTTGAGTTTATAGCAGTATTATAGTCTTAGAAAAATAATAAATTACCATTTTAATCAATCTTTTTACTTTTCAGAAACTTCTCTCTCTTTTCCTAAAAACTAACATTTAATATAGTAAAAAAAATGTTTTAAGAATATAATCGAAAATGGATTCCCTTTAGAACTAAGTAACACGAAGAGAGAGAAACCACTAGTAATTTCAGTGACACATGCATAAACAATTATTCCTTTGTATTGAATTCTATTGATAGCATTTTTAGAAATTTAATTTGCTTACTATTAACAAACTATTTAATTTAAAAAGATTAGATTCACATTAATAGCAGTCAAGAATGCAATTTCAACAAAAGTTTAAAAATAAATAAGACTCTGTATTTAATTAAATAGTATTGGAGTATTATGTAGTAGAAATACGCTGCTTGAAATATAGTACCTTTTAGGATTTAATTTAATCTTGATAGAAATTCATTCGATTTCATACCCAGTTTTTAAAGCGTATTAAATTATTTACAAGAGGAAGTGAACAATGAAAAATATACGTGCATAATATCATTATTAATTAGCTTGCATTTTAATTAGTTTTCATTGAAATACATATATATGAAGTTTGTAAAACATTATATAATTAAGATTTGAAATGAACATTCCATTTCAAGATATATCAATACACAGTAGGGCACACGGGGGAGGGGTTGACTGGATCAGGATCCTTCCCCCCCATAAAGCCCTTGATTTTTTTTCCCGATTGATTATAATCCCATGTGGATAATACGTAAAATTTAGTTAAATATTTATTAATAATAACTATTTATTAATTAATGCTAATTATTTATTCAATAATTAATTTTTTAATGCTTTTTGTTCCCGAAAACCCACAAAATCAAAAAAAAAATATGTTGGGTGGCGTATTGAAGCAGGATACGGAAATGGTGGCCTTTCGACCCTGGACCTCCCTTGAAAAATTCCTGTGTGGGCCACTGTCACAACTTAATAGAAAAATAATGAACAAACTATATTTTCGTAGAAATACATATACATATTTCACCCTTAAATATGGCAGCCATTTTAAGAATGCTGTGGAACGCAACACATTTAAATAATAAACTCCTTCCATAAACTTAAAATTACGATAAACATTTAAATTCACATCACATACAAAAATATATTTTTCTTTTTTTAAATATGCATTCATTTTACAACAAATCATTTAAAGGGGAAAGAAAAAAAAATTACATGCTCCCCTCAAAAACATTTCCCCTTATCTTTTCCTTCACCCAGACAGACACTTTTAACATTCCAAGCATTTGCGTTTTTCTTCCGATATTCAGGTTCTCCATCTCAGTTGCCACGCAGGAAGAAATAAAATTAAGACGAAACGTAAGAGATCGTGTTCATAATATGTTCATCGATTTTCGATGCTAATGAATCGTTATCGGAAACGGCTCTCACTCACTGGTACATCTTGCGAGCATCTAATCTGGTGGGGGGAGAATCAGATTGATGATGGGACCCCCATCTGCGGGCTAAAGCATGTTTCCCCCCATAAACCTAACACTCAAAGTGACATCGCACGCGAACCAAAGATTGCATAAATAAATATTAAAATTGTCCTACAAATTGGACGCGGCAGGCTATTTGTTTGCGTAAAGGTAATACCACATGAGGTAAGGCGCCTGCGTAAAGATTTATGGGGTGTTTGGGAAAATCGAACAAAGAACGCGGAGGGTTGTGATTTGGGTACTCAGATTTGTTGCACCGCAGGGTTTGAATTTCTTTTGTTTTATTTTAACACGCTGGAACTGAGTGCTTAATTTCGTTAGATTTCTTTTCCTTAACCCTCTTAGATGGCATTGATCTATTGGCTATGATATTTAATATAATTTGTTATTTCTCTGATGTTATAAAAGACTGAAGAGAAAGTTTAAAAGCAGAAATAACATCCATTTATTTTGTAAACTCGAGTCTTTGGTAAGTCTATCAAAAGAGACGAAAAACATGTTAACAGAAGCTTTTTACCTTAACTGCAATGGATTTATTTGACTATAGGATTTCAGATAAATAGTAAATATTTTTATCTTATTTTAAGAAAGAATGAAGAACTGTTTTCTTTTCAAAAATAACATCAATAGGGTGAATATTTTGTTGTTCTTCGATTTGGAATAGAAGATTTAGAAGAGTTGCAGAAGGAATAAAAAAAAAATATCGTTCATTAAAATGCTTCAAAGCTGCACATTTAGCATGCAATTTTTTTTTAAAAAAAATATATATAATATTATAATTTTGTTACAAATAAATTTGTGTACTTTTGGGGGGAACACTTTTCAAGATCTTGGAATAATTCAATTTCATACTAAGCATCAGTTTGTACTAAATAAATACACTTCAATGCTCCTAACTATTTTAATATTTAACTATATTTTGAGCCATAATTTACGAAGAAAAAGGCTAAATTTTTACTTAGCTGGATAAAATGAATTTTAAATATTGTATTTTATTATTGTGCTGGAAATAAAAGAAGCAATAAAAATCGTACACAAGAAAAATGCATAGATGAAAAGATAAAAAAAAAAGTAAAGATAAAGATGAGGTTTCATTTCTCTCTCTCTCTCTCTCTTTTGACTTATTATATATATATATATATTAAATAAACTTATAATACTGATAAATATGGTTTTTAACTAGTACTAAGCAATGTATTTTATTATTCAATATCAAGATACTATGTGATAAAATAGTTCTTCAATTAATTTTCCGAATATCAAAAAGAAAGTTTATTGAGAAATACATTCATAAAATTTACGGGATCCATATTCTTATTACATTAGCCTGCTTAATTGCGCTAAGTTTATTCACTGTTTTGTGCAAAGTTAGTAAAATAAATTAAAAATTCATATTTTCAGAAAGCAAAGACTCTAATATTATATAAATATACATTTAATCGTAAACTATATATGGCACCAAAGGTTATATTTGAAATTTCTGTTTAATAAATATTAATAAAAAACTAAATTGTTTTTGAAATTGCTTTTCTTACACTCTTGGAGAATATATCTTCGCTGATATCTTAATATAATAATGGCACGCACACACACATGGATAAGTTGAAATCAATAAGATTTAATGAACCGCAACTCATTATTCCATCCAATTTCTTTCAGAGTATCATACTTCTCACCAGTAGTTTTCTGATAAAGAAATAGTTACAAAAAAAAATCGCTTGGTTTTTCGTTAAATGAAAACGTAATTATTGTGGTTTAATTTTAACTACAAATCACCTACCAAACTTAAATCGAAATGAGTGTTTTATTGATACCCAGTACTACTACGTATTCTATCACAATTTGCATCGAATTCCTACAATTCGAACCTTGAGCCAAGTTCAATTTCCGTTTCATTTCACTTTTTTCTCACTAATAAACATCAAATAGTTCAGTAGGTTTCGGAAAACTCGTGATTCCAAATACGACACACACCACTGCTTACAGAACAAACTCATCAATTTCTTCAAGTGATTGTTTACAAAATCACTCGAAATAACAAATCTTGATTTCCCAGGCAGGGAGTGTGAAGAATGTGATGTACCTTTAACTTTTTTTTCGTCCTATTAAAGTGCCGTTTTTCTGGAAACGGAAATGGCTGGAATGCACTGTCCGTGTCTTCAATGCTTCAGCAGCAAAGTGTGACTGAGAAGCACGAACCTTTGACGTTTGGATCCAGCAACATTCGTAATTGTCTCGATATGCTTTGAACAAACAAAGAACATTTTCGGGGGAAAAGATTATCACTCAGAGTGAAATCCTGTTTGTGAATTTCTGTTTTTATCTATGTGTCCTGTTCCATTTTATTTGACAATGGATTCCTATGACCACAACGGTCATCTGCAGATTATGTCGGGAAACAGAAAAAGACCATAATACGGAAACGACCGGATTAAATCATTCTATTCTATTCAAATTTTAGTTCTATTTTTAAGCACCAGAGTGCATGATTCTTCCCAAATAGATGTTATTACTCACGACCAGTGGCGCACACAGGAGTTTTTCAAGGGGGTCCGGGGTCGAAAGTTCACCATTCTTGTATCATGCTCCATTTGATTTTGTCGATTTTCGGGAACAAAACACAGTAAAAAACTAATTTTTGAATAAATAATTAGCATTAATTAATAAAATTAATCATTAATAATAAGTAATGAATTAAATTTTATGTACTATATACTTAGAAGTATAATCAATCGGAAAAAATCAAGGGCTTGTGTGTGCCACTGCTCACGACTGAACATTTAAAGGTTTAGTAGTTATTTAATTTCAAAATTAGCTGAATTTACTAGAATAATAACTACTTTTTAGCTAGCTTCATGAAAAACAAAATGGAGTTTTAGTCAATTAATATGAAGCCAGTGTTCAATATCTATAATTAAAAATATGAACTTGATTGCAGTTCTGCTTTCTTCGTGCAAATGTCTTGTTAATTATACGGGTTTTTATGTCAATTTATTACTTTTACCAATCTTCAATTTTTATTAATAAATATTTTATAATTCGGAAGCAAAAAACATCAAATAAAAAATATTTTAAGTGAGTCAAGTTTAGTTTATATAAATTATAATTATATGATAACCTTAATTTCAATTAAAATTTGAAATGCATTTATTAAAGTTCCATTTAAGAAGTATCTTTTGTAATCTATAATTCATATAATAAATACATAAAAACTACTTATTGTTTTAAAAAAGGTATTTAAATTTTTTAATAGACCGAATTTGTAAGCGTTTTGATTAATCAAACGATTTTTTTCATCTGCGAATACGAATAGACTATTATATTAGTTGAGAAGACTTTTTGAAAAAAAGTTAATTATTATAATATAACAATCATCTATTTTAATTTATAATTTAAAATATACTAACTTTCTGTAAAGAATTTCATCTTACTGTTCAGTATTTAAAGAACTAATACATCACAAACTAATAGTTTTGTAAAGAATTTTTTTAATGAATTTTAAAAGTTACATTAATGTGAACTGATGTTGCCCCACCTAATATGGTGATTATAACACTTGGCTCGTAATCGAGTGGGCTCGGGTTTGAATCCCGAATAAGGCATGGATGTATCTTCGGGAAAAGAAGTCGGACTTTTTCGCTCTGAAATGGATTCCCGTTTCGAATGGAAAGCAGCGCAAACCCTTCTGTTCTTTGCTGGGATCATCGTTTGTAATAAAAAGGCTATATTCTTCTGTGATTGTATTGTATGTTTCTGATCGTCTATTTTTAGCATGTATCCCAGCATGAAGCACCCAACAGCATGTTAATTGATCTTTTCATAAGTAAATATTAAGGCAAATTATCAAAAAGTTATAATAAATCTCTCTATCACTTTATAAAAGTCTGTTTTCTTTCTATTCTTTAATCTGTTTTTTCCTTCTGTATTAATATTTTCATTACTGAGTTATACACTATCAAACTAGAAATCTTACTAATGTTTTCAAATACTTCTTACGTTATTGACACAAATCATACAGATTTAACACACAAACAAAGATATATCTAACATTCGCAAATATTATACAATAAATAATAAAAATATACCTTTACCGAATAATTTTACCTTTTACTCAGCATTTTATATTTCAAACACATACATTTTTTTTAAAAAAAAAAAAAATTATGTTTTTAAATTAACAATGAGTAATGTGTGTAAAATACGACAAATTATTTGAAGCTAAGCTTTTTTAAATCACAAGTAGCGAAATCAACAAATTGTGACACCTTAACCAAGGTCTAGTATACTCAAACAGAAATAACATATATCTTGCGTAGAAAAAACAGGACACGAAAATTCAAATCATTTTTCAAACAATCCGAAAGAACAAGTTTCACCTCCAGGTAATTTTCAACAAGTAGCAATGTCTTTCAATCCCAGCAAAGGCCACCCTTTTACCTCTGCCATGGCATAGAAATAGAGGGGCAGGCCTATATTTACCCTCGTGGTGGTTTTTAGTTACCCATGACCCGCAGGGGTGCCGTGTCAAGGGCTAATTTGCTCGTCGGGCCAACTACACAATGTTCGGGTCGGGTTGTGTTTCCCACAGCCCCCGTTCTGCACTGGAAGCGAAGTATATTACGATCAATAAGCAGGGTACTCCTGCCTCGCTATGAATGAGTCGCTTTTTTTTTCTCATGTCAAGTGGTGTGTCGTCTAGAATTTCAGATGGCATCGGTAGTTGAATAGCGTCGTTTCTATATCTACGGCCACTTATGCAGTTGCTGGATAAAGCTCTATTCAGTTTTCAAAGATTTCAATATGTTTTTTTCTCCCCCTGAGTGCATTGTATGATAAAGGAATGAATAAGTAATTCGATATATTTTTTAAAATGTTGAAGTTTTGGTACGGAAATTCTCAAGTATCTCGACGGTAATGATCTACTTAAATTAAGAATTTGAAAGAAAAAAAAAAGGAACTGTTTCCGATAAATGTTTTAGCCACTTAGGTAGCAGCTGGAAAAGATTTTATTTACTGATTTTCAAGATTTGAATTTTGTGTGTCATAATATGTAAACGCATTGTATGCTGAGGAAGCATATGATTTACAGTTCTTTATGTTTAATAAAAGCTTAGTAATGAAAATTATTGAGTAATTTAATAATAATGAGGGACAAAAATCACCTAACTTCTAGTAAATAACGAGGGAAGTATTTTCACATGCCTTTGATTGATTGATTTTATTTTATGTTATACTGTGAAAAATCTTAAAGATGTTATGGGTATAGAAGAGAATGTTTAGAAACAAAATAATATATTTAGTCTAAAACAAAAACGTAAGAAAAGACAAAAAAAAGTCATTCTAACAGAATTTCAATAAAAATGAAACCAAACAGTATATTTTTTTTAATTACATGTCTGATAACTTTGTTTCAGAAACTGCAGTGTATACACATATACTGAAACAGAACTTTTTTTGAGCGGTACTCTTACGCATTTTACCGTCGACCCATTTCGTCAAATTGAAAGACGTCGCCAAACTCTGCGATGCGCTGTCAATAATGAAAAACCATTCTCAAGATAATATTAAGGATGATAAGCGTTTGGCGACATTTTACGATTTGACTAAATTAACCGAGGTATAATACGTAAGTACCTTTTAAACTTATGTGCATTTCGGAGAAATGTGTGTATGAGAAAATATTAATAAATTAATAAATGATTTATAATTAATACTTAAAATACATAATAGAAAATATACCTATTAAAGTATTGATTAATAAACACACCTTTACTAGAAACCAGAACAATAATTTAAACCAACATTTTTATTATTTATCCCTTAATCATTTTGTACTGAAAATTATGCGTAATTCATAAATATAATACAAATCAATTAATGTGAGTGAGAATGATGTAAATGAGAATTTTATAAATCTTCTAAGTCACAAGCCTTTTTGTGATAATTTTTACAAATATCACTTAAAACTATTAAAATGATCAATAAAGCCACAGATATTGAATACTAACATCAGATTTCGAGTGCCTTGGAGTAAATGTTTTGGGGAGTTGAAAAATAATGGTTATTAATAGAGTTAAAAACTCTCGCTTACTTCGACAATTTTAGATTTCATGTTATAGTTTAAAAATATTGCCTGTTACGGATCAAATCATCAAACCGATAAAACACTATGGCTTCCATCATATGAAGAAAATTATTAGATTGAGTAATTCTAAGTGTCACAATGGAAACAAATTTTTGCGACGGCTGTCATTAATAATTCTGAGTAATTTCATATGCAACCTTCGAGATGAATAATCGTCTTCCTGTTACTCATAGCAATATTTGCACTAAAAGAAACTAGATTGACGATTAATTAATTAGCTTTACATTTTATATTCTAGAAGCATACCGAATATACAAGCTCATTACATGCGCTACTATAGCGCATTGCTCAACCATTCATGACGTACCTTTAATATTTTATGGGGTATATTCTAACGATTCATTATCTGACTATAGTAAGGGTGTGACGGATCTGTACGGTACTTTATCTTTAATACCCTTAGACATCTTTGGGGATTGTAAATTCGCGTATATTTCCTACCAGCTCTAAAAGAAGAAACTGGGATATGCAAATTAGTCAAAGTATTTAAGGAGAGTGTTGTAAGTTAACAGTAGGCTATTACGTCAAGAAATAGGTTGACGAAGTTCTAAGAAGATTCAAGTTGATTGTGCGATTAGCGTCTCGCTGATCATTAGGCAGTGATCTACAATTGGAAAGTTTGATACGCTTGGAAAGTGAGTAGTAAAAGGAAGGTGAGATTTAAATCTAGATTATCGGATCATAAGAGTAAATATATGATAAAGTTAGTGGGAATTTAATGAATGCTAGTAATTCAAATTGCGTGTATCTCTCGATCCTCTTATTCCGGTAATCCCGTTCGATATTGAGTTTAATAGTTGATTAGTATCATATTTCGTGATTTAATTTAATAGTAAGGGTCAATCACATTGACGTAGACATATTGATTAATCTTTGTAATTAGAAGGTTGATAATTGATTCAAGTGAATAAATATAATTAGTTATTGTAAAAATGTCGTCAGGTCGTTCTTTGCCTCAAATCAATCTTGGTGTCCAGGGTGGAATCCAGGGGGATTCTCACAAGGGGAAATTCATTCAAATAAAATGTGAAGGAGTAATGGAGCGTTCGATAACATTAATACCAAAAATGTTACGTTATATACGCATTAACTTTTCTTTTCTTTTTTTTTATTTTTAATACAGCTACAATTGTTGTTCTTCAATATTTTGCATTCATTCTTTAAATATTTCACTGAGCATTTAGTAACTGTTGTACACATTGACAGGGAAGAAATAATTTGAATTCCAAATCAGGTTTTAATAATAGAATCGTTTTAATTCAAGCACAAACATCTAGTCTCCTTTCCGCCTTTTAATCAAAAAATTAATTTCTCTTCAGACCAGGTAAAAGAAGGAAATAAAATAAAAGTAATCGACCTTGGTACAAATGTGGTTTTAAACAATTTTACAATAAGATTTCGTTTAAGTTATAACGCTACTACTACTCTTAAATATTATCCTTCCCTTAATTCCGTGGCAGCCGCAAATGGTCGCGAACTCGTGTATTGTTTGTTGAGTCATGGACTCAAGTTCTGGTGCCGAACGTAAAGTCCGACGGGAAGATCTCAAGTGGCATGGTATGGAAGTTTTAAAGAGGTTGATTGCCAGTCCAGTGATTGTAGCTAAGAATTACGAGGTTCGTCGTTATTATCCCTCATGTTGCTTGTGAGTGCGATATTTAGACAGTACATAGCATACGTTGTAAAATACTCGTACAAATAACAATCCAAAACAAATAAATGCGCATGACTTACAATCGCACAAACCGGCTCCCCCGACTGACACCTTTTGACTAAAGGGTTAGTGATGGTGTATGGTGATAGGCCCAGGTCTATGCATGGACGATGATCATTACATGTAGCCCAATGTTTCTCAAATTGTGGAGCGCACCCCCTTGGAGGGTGCGATGACTCTACAAGGGGGGGGGGCGAGCATATTGAAAAGTCGAAAACAAAAAGTTATTTAAAAAATTATTAATTTACTGAAAGTAAACAAACTTAATACTTTCTGATGTAATAAAATATAGAATTCACATTTACACTGATATAATACACTTATAAATTCATCAGTACTGTACAATGTATATTTTATTATTAATTTAACAATACTAAATTAAGAACACGTTTGATAAATATCAGTGACTCCATGGACTTATATTAACACTTATCTTGATAATTTGTACGGTTTATGATTAATTCCTTAACTGCCGATTTAAAGTTACGCAATTCGTTCCCAAATGCCCCCGTTAACAACGTAGACGAGCGTATTTTGATGTTTTTTTGCGGGGCAGGGGGAGGAGGAAATAAATAAATAAGCAAACATCATCTGAAATAAGTAAATTCTTCGCAAACACTGTCAAGATTCTTTAAATGTATTCCAAAGCCCTCAGAATAATTTTATGGAAAGCAATGCACAGAAAAGTTCATATACTTCGGAAAGACGTATTTATACGTTCAGAAAATTAATGTTTTGGCCCAGCGAGACGTTTATAAAGGTCGGTGGCACATAAGATGTTAAAGTCGTATTGTAGCTTTAGTGTCAAAGTAGAGTATTATTGAATTCGATACATTGTTGTTGTATGGAGGGATGAAAATGATGATTGAATAGTGGGTCGCGTATATTGAAAGTTTGAGAAGCACTGATGTAGCCAGTTGACATATCGTCCGAAATTCCAAGTTTTTCCGAGAATACAACCGGAAAAAACATTTGACCGTTGAAATTATTCGAATCATTATCTTTTTAAGGCTGAGTCGGGAACAAGACGAGGCTCCTATTGTGGCCTGGGCCCAGAACCAGCTGGCTCATGTCTTAAGGCGTCCCTGCATAGTACAAAAAGAAATGCTTCATTCAAAAAGTTTCTTCGATAAACCGTTTCTATATAAAAATCATTTCCTTTCTCCCAGAAAATTGGAGGAAAGAAACCATTAGTAATTTAAACGTCTGAGTAATTTTTAACAGTACCGAAATGGATTAATCTGTAGTTTTAAACCGCATACAAAACGTCTTCATCGGCTTATTCCGGATCATAATCTGTTCTCATTTAGCGTCGTTACACGCCAGTGGAGGAATAATGAGGCATTGTTCGTCGGTGGCGATCTAGAAAAAATGATAGAAGCTTTTTTCTAAAAGGTTGGCGGAAAAAAACACCACCTTCAAGCTAGTTCTTGCCAACAGGTCACGAACATCACGAGTTCCGAAATTATGTTTAATTTGAATTAGATTATACCTTTTAAATATTAGTCATAAAGAACCCGTGAGGAGTTCTGAACAGCTACGACAAAAAATTATTCATTTAATGTTATTGGTTTTTTCTTCTTTTTGCTTTACTTCTTTTTTTTCTCGTCAATCGTGTGCTAGCACGTGGCTTTTGTATGAGTCGCTGGCAACACCAAGACATTGCTTTATGGACCGCCGTTTGATTTCGCAACGTTCGATTAAAGATTGTTCTGTTTAGACTGTCTGTGCGGTGGTTCTTGAACTTGAAATGGAATAGAAAGGTCAGTCTTTTCCCTTTTTCTTTGTTTCTCGAAAAGAATAATGAGTTTTGTACTACTCAAATTTATATTTACTTTTTTAAAGCATTAGGAATGTTTTCCCTTATTCTTCTCTCGTTCTTTGTCTTTGATACTCTATCGTTTATTTTTCAAGTGGAGAGTTCAATTTGTTTCTTGAAAAGTACTATTCAAGGTCAAAGGCAAACTTCTTCGAAACAGCACTTTCAGTGGTCGTTCTTTTGTTTTTTGTTTTCAATGTTTAAATTTATGAATGAAGAAATTTTTAATTTTTAAGCTATGCCTCAGTCATCTACCAGATATATAATTATATATGATATATTTTTTTAACGTCAAACTTAAATGTACCATTTTATTATCATGGATAAACTTGGATATACAGCAAAACCAAGGGTGAGCATATAGCGATCCACAAATAGTATTTTTGCGACCCGCCAGAACAGTCAGAAAACGAAGCATACAGAAAATATTTTCTATGTATGGCATGATATACATTTAAGAGTAAAGTTTTCCATGCAAGATGATCAACAAGAGTAAATTTTGATGAAAGTTGACAGGCATTAACTTGCAGAGTGTGATGAGAAATTCTCTGACGTAGGTAGCTCTGACTCGGGGCGCTGTATCAAAATTCCTTCGGAGTCCTTTTTTAAATTTAGAAACCTTATTAGTGGAACTGTAGTTACACATGTCGGGGTCCCTGTAGCTTGAGGGCCCTGCATCATTGATAAGCCTGATACGGCGGTAGCTATGCCCCTGGAGAAATTCAACAAGCTATATGGCTTCTGATTTAAAAAACAATAGTAGAAAAACATGATAAGGTACATTTGTACCATTAAAGTGATTTGAATATTAAGTGCGTTTGCAGCTATAAATGATATGAAATTGGCATAATAAATAAATTGAATAAAACTCCCACAATTTTAGTTAACTCATATTTATTACCGTTCTTAGTAAAATGTATATCTTTTCTGAGATGTAAATTTAACTAATGAACGCAATCCTTTTCGAAAGGTGCACCCTCAAAGGTATCATCCACTTTTATTATGTTACCTTTGTGGCCAAAGTAATTGCCCATCCCTGAGTTAAACGATTTTCAATTATAAATATTAAATGTTGCCAGTAATTCAATACTTCGTTGTTATATTATTAAAGAATAAAAAAAAAAATCATGATAAATTCACCTCAACTTTAAACTTCATTTTTATTTTTAAATGGACTTCTTAAAGTGAGAATTTAAAAAAATAAATAAATAGAAGAGATTGAAAAAGCAAAACACCAAATTATGTCTTACAAAAATCATGCAATTATTGTTTCCAAAAACATTTTTAAAAAGCTTGTTTGCTATAATTTGAGCCATTGTTATTTCACTTGTTTTATCTTTACAAAATGCGAGTTGAGAATGTAGTTTAGGTTTAATAATAATTCGTATTTCGATGTAAAGAGAAAACAGAGAAAATTAACTTTAAATTAATTTTCCTACTTGAATTTAAATCAAATGTTCTCAGTTATAATACGAACTGAAAAACAACTTGTCATTTGCTTTTGTGAAAAATATTAAACGAGTAATTTTGCTTAAGCATTTCTCGTTTCCATATATTAAATTTCAATATTTATGTTTACAAACTATTTATGCTAAAAAAATTCTTTAAAGTAATTTATCAAACCGATTGTTTTTAACACCCACACAATTTTCTTTTGATATATAAATTATTCAAAATAAAAATAGACATAAAAATGGTGTTGTGATTAACGCCAATTTGAATGTAAACAAATTTAAATCAACAATACATTTGGTCTTCCACAAAAAAATAGAGAAAAATCTATTTAGGAGTTTTGTAGACATAATATTCCAAAGTTTGAGTATTTTTTTCTTCTAAAAAATACTGGCATACGAAAGAAAGAGAATGGAATTAAAAAGAACCGCAGAGAGAGAGAGAAATGTCGAACGCTTCATCTAAAGCGCAAAACAACAAGAGAACAAAGACTGCTAGACAACTTCGTCGGTACACAATTCGAACGAGCTCCATTCTACAGTTTGTTGGCTAAAACCGCATGAAGTGAAATGGGCTAAACAACAAGAACGAGAACTCATGCATACAAAGAAAAAGAAAAATAATAATAAAGGAAAAGGGAAAAGAACATGGACACACACACAACAAAAAAAGTATGCATTGGTCTCTGAAATAATAAAATAAAATTCTCAGTTTCTGGAATTGGCGACGTTCATGGCGATCGCCTGATGTTCTCATGCGAGTGAAGCAGCACAAGTGTCGTTTGGTGTTTCACGTGTTGCCAGATGCCTTGATTGATAATGACAGATTACATGTTGTGCCCTGAGTAATGAAAGGATCTTGTAATAAAGTGCCACTCACCCTTGTCTCACTCTTTGGCTGCACTTCTCTTCTTTTAGGGTTACAACGATACGTGAATTTCGGCACCAATCGTATGTCCTTTTCGACTAATTATTGACGGCAAATAATATATATACTTTTATTTCGATACAATCTTGGACTGGATTTAAGTTTCTGGCTAATTTGGTTCTTTGGATAATATATAAAAAGCAAGTAGTAGTATTGAAATGTATCTAAGATTGTTCGCTAGATTAACAACTCCTCAAGTGCGCTATTTTGTAACAAGTGAGGAGGGATATAAAACTTTGACCTTGCAGTGTTCATTTAAGATTCTTTTATTGTGTTAATTAAATAATATGCATGGATAATTTCGTATTGAAAGAAGAAAACATTATTTTTTTCCTCTCGACATCTTCCGACATTGCAATGTTGCAATGGTTTTATGCCAAGGATATATATTATGTTTACTAAGAAGACCTATGTTCACATATCCTTTTTCAAAACAACAAAATACCTCAAAATTAGAACTTTATTTTGCCTCCATGAAATGCATACAGATCTATTTTATTAAACTATTATTTTCTGCGTGACTCAAGTAATTTTTCAGATAGAAAGATAATGTTTGTGTTTCCTCCTACGCAATGCTAAATACATTTTAAGCTTTAGATAATAAAATAAAAACACTGCGCATTCTTAGGATGGTTCTTAATTTTTAAACGCATCATATAATCAAAGGATATCCGTATGATGAACACAATTATTTAATTAATGTTATTGTTGGAACATTTTCTATCTCAGCAGTATTCCGAGCTTGGGTAATGCTGTATCAGTGGTCTTCAAACTGTGTTCCAAGGAATCCTGGGGTTCCACAAGGAATACCCAGAGGTTCCATGAGTCACATTGAAAAATCGAGAAGGAATAAATATGAATGCAAAATGCATGGGTAGGTTACACTTGAATCACAAATTAATACTTTTAATGAGTAAATTAAATTTAAAAAATTAGATTAGAGTTTTTTATTAATAAGTGATATACTTTTTTTTAACTGTCTTTATATAAAATACCTATAACATATTGATCTACTTTGAATGGTATTTTGAGATATATTCTTCACAGTATGTGTATGAAATGGGGTTCCACAAAAACACTTTCTAGTTCTAGGGGCTTCACGAAAGCACCTTCAAGTTCTAGGGGTTTCGGGAGCTGAAAATTTTGAGGACTGTGCTTTATGGATAAAGCCTAGGATTAATGTCGAAGGAATAAAGGTCGTGAATCAGAGAAAAGATTTATGCACAAAAATCATTAGCTGTAATCTGAATCTGGAAGAATTTCCAAAGAATATTTTTTCATATAAATAGATCATCTTCGTGATGTATATAAGCAGTGAAAATGCAATAATAATGACGTATGTAATTAAAAATAGTGATGTATGCAGTAGTCTCTGTAAAAATAGTGATGTACAAAAATTTCAAGCATCAAAATTGAAAAACAAACTAGATTTCATTTAAAATTGGAGACTACCGTTTTAATTCCTCTCTTTATCATCTCAAATTTCAATTACATGATCAAGATCTTTAATCATCTCATCAAAAGTAAATCATGCAAAAAAAAGGAAATGTGATGATATATACAAATTTTCTCTGCTTAAATATATTACTGTTATTTAAAACGCAATCCAGATTTCTGCTCAGTTTTCAGATGTGAACTAATAGCCATTGACGAAGACTTGAGGCCATTCTATTGAAGAAGAATTAGAGGGATGTTTGGATTCTCTCTGACAGCCGTAGTTCACCTAACGCTTTCACAAATGGTTTATTGTTGGTGACAAAACAAGTGTGTCTCCATCTTACATAAATTGAAACATATATCGCTGCAACATTATATCTATTTTCGGAGGATCCCATCTCATGTCGAACTTTACGGCAATGAAATGGCGGACAAACTAGCAAAGGAGGGGTGTAATCTTCCAACTCCCTCCCCATCCACCCTTACCTATCTGGAATTATACTCGTTAAAAAAAAAATCTCAAAATTTGGTGGAGTGCAGGGGTCTGCCTTTCATCATTGGTATACAGGTAATAAACCCAGTCTGGTCCTAGCCCTAAAGTGTGACAGATGCTCCCAGTCTACCCTCTCTCGTCTCGCTAGTGGTCATATCAAGTGCCTCAAGTGGCACACACAAGGGGGGGTGTCCGAACCTCCCCAAAGTTTCTGATGTTTTTCCGATTGATTATAATTCTAAGTATATAGAACGCGTAAAATTTAATAAGTTGTTATTAATGATTAATTTTATTAATTAATGCTAATTATTTATTCAATAATTAGTATTTTAATGTGTTTTGTTCCCGAAAATAGACAAAACCAAAAGGAGCACGATACAAGAATTGGTGTACTTTCGACCCCGGACTCCCCCCTTGAAAAATTCCTCTGTGCGCTACTGAGTGCCTCTCATTCTCAGCGAACAAAAAGATCTTCTCCCTCTGTGCAAGGTGTCAGGATCACCAGGCTTTCCCCCAACACATTAAGCGTTGATGGGTCTCACAAGCAAAGATATTTACACTGATCTCCTTTTAGTGCTGTATTTTTTGAGAGTCAACGATTGAATGGATATTGTCTGACTTCGCGTCAGACCCTGGAGTATTTACAAGAACAAAATATTAATGCAGCTTCAGAATACAAGAATTACATAGTTTATCTAAATTTTATACTTTTTATAGTTCTACTTCTAGATTAGTTTTAAAATGGTGTGGATGTTCGGGGAATGGATTTTGGCTCATTATTTGACCAAGATTAAAAGTTATGAAGCCCGTCAACATAGTTCTCACGTAGTTACAAAGTACAACATTAATAAAACAATCAGCCAATTACCCTTGACTAGGCTAGTAACAACATTGAATGTACTTCCCATAAGGAATATTCGTAAGCTATATAGATAGATTAATTTTTCAGGTATTGTTATTTACTTTTCCTCGCTGGTATCATTTAGACGATTTACGCGTATTATCAAACATAAGCTATTTAAGATTCAGTCTATTGTTTGTACGAAATGTAATACCTTTCTTGAGAGAAATTATGATTTGTAAGGATTATAAACGCAACGATAACTTCATTGGTATAAGTTTGATAGCTAGAAGATTAATTAAGTTCGAAGATTCGATTCCTCTGAATCAACGGTTATTAAACTGTGGTCCGCAGATCACTGGAGTTCCGTAGCACCTCTCTACGGGGTCCACGGAAACTCTCGTGTAGCGTTGAGATTTCCTTTTTTTACTGTCTATGAAAGGCCTCGTGGAGAAATTGAAAGATATGCCATACTATACTAGATTACTAAATAGTCCTCAATGAAGAAACTACTAGAACTTGTATTTTTATCAAGAATATAAAGGGATACTCAAAATTTTGGGAGTCCGCAATTATAAATCTGATGCATAAAGGGGGAGGGGCGGCCGCGGTGATCGAGTTTAAGAGCCGCTGGAGTAAATCATTAAATTGTTTTTTAAAGTATCATTTGGCGAATATAAAAGCTCTTTAGAAGAGGTTTATTTTTTTCTGATATTCAATAATTCGGATTGATGTGTTAGTTTTACCCAAATAAATCACTAAAATTAATTACGCGAAGGGAGGGGGGAACAGAAAAAAAATTTCTGGTTTTTTAAAGATAGCATCCATAGCCAAGCAAAGTCATGAAGGTGCGACTGAAGTGGGGAGAAACGAACTTAAACCGAACTTACTTAAACAATCAGCAATAAATTATTTAAAAAAAGTCTTTTTTTTAAATATTTGTATGAAAAAACTCGCAACGAAATTAAAACCGCTATTTTTTTTTAAAGAAAGTATAGTCATTTTCAGATAAAAAAAAATGTGTGAAAGAATTCTTTCTTCCAATGTTTATAAAACATCGCATGATCTGGAGGGTTCAAAATCCTTCCACGTTCCTTCGGTAGTGATACAATTGTTACAGAGTTTACACCTCTAGCAGAACAGGTTAATAACTTGCATCACGCAGTCTGTGATGTGACATGCGAATTATTCACACAGTTGGCGTCTTTTATTGAAAAAACATTTTCCAACACTTCATTCGCTAGAAAGAACTTCAAAGGCACACTCGCCAAATATAGTACACCTGCGATCTATGGAAATTTTTCAAGCGGGTGAAATAAAAATACCTTAAAAAGGAAATTTCGCCGTACAATTTGAAGCAGTAGCGTTCAAAGAACGCCACTGAATGTACCATTCCGATTTGAAACTTGCATAAAAGGACGGCTCCTACAATAAGGGGGACAATTTTCTCGGCATTGACTTTTCTTTTTGAGTTCAAATGAAATAAATGCCGAATACCCAATTTATTAAAGGTCTAAAGTAATTGCAGATTGCTTCGGGCAAACCACCCAAGTTTCTCTACAATTTGTCTTTGTCCTCTTTGTGCTTTTAGATGCTCTGCGCCAATTTCAAAGACGAAAAGGAAACTATACCTCCTTGTCCAATTCCAACAGCAAAAGGGAATTGAGTTGTTATCGTTTTTCACATCCTGTAAAGACTATTTTTATTATAGGTTTTGTCATCCTCAACGACGGTTGCAAAAAAGTTTTGACAAATAAGTCTTTATTATTTTTATTTATTGGCAGTTCGCGCACAGCGTTTTTGTTACGTACATGCAGGACAAAGCCATAATAACCTCTGATCTAGTGAGAATATAATTTAAAGGCAGGAAATTTTTAATACTATTTTGAGGCTCCATTAATAAGTGTAATTTACCAAAATAATCTTCTCGGATTAGGACCTCGTGGTTTGAGAGTACCGTCACGATAGCTAATTGGTACCGCTCTGACAATCAAAAGACTTGTTTCGGGGTTAAAACAATTTAATTTCTTTTTTATCTCCGAGCTGTGGATACAATGTGTAAAAAAGTAATTTAAGAGAACATTCTAGTGATGAGGGAGATAGTGCAGGTGTATTTCTTTTCGATGTGATATCCTCAAATTAAATGTCAAGAAAGTGTTCAATAAATGTCAATGTATTTTTTTAATTTTTAATTTGATAATTCAATGAATTAGTGTACAAAAAAAAGAAAAGAAAAAGAAAAGGGTGGAAATTGTTTTCTGCAAAGAGAAGGTTTGATATTATAGTACTATAATCTTTCACAGTACATTTTAAATGGGAGTTTCTTTTTCTTTTTTTTTTCTGGATTCATTTCATTTTGTAGTTTTTATATACACATACATAGTAAAATAGATAAACCAAGAACATAATAAAAATAATGCAGTATGGTAACGCCATCGAAAATTAAACTGAAGATTTCAAAATATAACATAAAATTGTGAAATGCGGGGTGATAGCTAACTATTCTCTACCGACTTTACGATATTGTGGTAAATAACAAAGTGAGAAGTAAAATAGTTGAGATAAAATATGAAGTAAAATAAATTGACAAATGAAAAGAAATGATAAATAATTTGAACAGTATTAAATAGTTATCCATTTGTAAGCATAGACAATGTAATTTTTGTAAACCTAGTACTTCATCAGATTAATTTTTTTTTCCATTTTAAAACCCTATTATTTCTTATGTTCAATATCTTATTTTCAATACCGGGAATTTAATGAAGGAAATCGCTTACCACACACACAAAACAGTATTAAAATTCAGCATGAAAGATTATTAAAATAGCAATTAAATTCATAGCATTAAAATATTTAATAGAAAGCAATGCGAGTAAAGAAAAATTAAACCAAAATTGGGCATGTTGCATTGGACTACAAGAATAATAAGAGTATTTTCTCGGTAGAAATTATAGTGCTCCATTCATTAACCAGAAAGCTAAGCAAAGATTTTATGTATGCTTGTGAAATATAGTTAAACATATCATTACAAAAAACATATCAGTATTAATTGGTAAGGGAAAAAAATTATAACTCCTAAATGAAGAACAACTAATTCCAAGCTTCAATAACGTTCATAACAAGCAAACCAATTCATACTCACTATTGCGTACAGTTATGAGTAACAGTGATCTCCCATATTTTTAACCCTGGAAAGTTTAAGATTTCCTATAGACCAGCGGTTCTTAAACTTTTGAAAGCAGCGGCCTCCTTTTATGTATCAGGGTGACAGCACGGACCCCCAAAATTTTGAGCATCCCTCCCCGATTTAATATTCTTTACCAAAGCCCTGTAACGTAAATATTGTGCTCATCATAATGATAAAATACTAACGTTGTAGCGTTTTCATTTTTAAATGGAACCATTCTTTGTAACCTATACTTTTTGATTTTTCAATCATTGTAGGCAAATTAAAATTTAACAATTTATTTTTGCGTAAACGAATGGTAAAATTATTTGATTTTGCGAACATGACGTTGGAGAAATGTACAGGTTCTTTTTGAAAAAGGCGAGAATGAAAAACTCTCTGATGAGAGTGAATTAGAGATTTTCGTTGATTCTGATGTTGATCCTGATTTTAAATTTAGACAAGTGATAAAAGTTTCGAATGTCGATGAGAAAACGACGGGAAAAAAATTGTCGCGTGTGTGGAAACGCCGAAGAATGTAATCAAATATTGTGTCCAGGATGAAAAAAATAGCTCATTAAAAATGTTACAGTATTTTAAACGTTTATTATCGTATTAATTTTTATCCCCCCAAAAAAAAGTGTGATTTTTCTTTCGTTCATCATATTTTTAGAATTCAAGTAATACTGCAAATAAATCTTCGTTAAAAAATAGTTTCTGCAACTTTTGAAATTTTTTTAGTTAATTTCTAAATATCATCGAAGCTTATAATCTCAATTTAAAATATAAGATGAATTTTACTAGTACATGATTGCATTTTTAAACATTTGATAGTCGAATCAACTTAATGGTTTCTTTAAGCGTTTTCTGCTTAGAGTTATCTTTCCCGATTGAAACGGGTTCAACACAGATAATCAAAATATCGCATATGATGTACTATTGATCCAACAACTTTACTACAAAACTTTAAAGTATACAAACTAGCAAGTAACATTTCACTAAAATATCAAAACCCAAATAGCTTGTTGTAAGTGATGCGGCTTGAAAACGTGATATATCCAACTCAAACCTAAAGTGCACGGGGAGTCAGTACTTTTTCAATTCCTACTATTACAGCTCACAGTCTCTATATATTTATTTATTTATTCATCTTGGTAGAATTTCCAATCGTTAATAAAATACTTTTTAAAGCTCTCAATTGAGCTGAAATTTTATATACATGATTATTTTGGACGACAAAACAGTAATTTAATTATAATTAATAAAAATTTATTGATTATAACTAATTATTCAAAGAATTACAAATACAGCCAAGTTGGCATCATTTTTGAAGACTTAGCGATAATCTTGGCGACTTGTGTTAAAACTCTTGAAAGGTTTTTTTCCCCCTCACATTTTAAAGTGCTCATTTGAGCTGAAATTTTCTATACACTATTGTTTTGGGTATAAATACGACAATTTAGTTATAATTAAATAAAATTAATTGACTGAAACTAATTATTTAAAGAATTACAGATAAAGCCATGTTGGTTTCCTTCTTACCGGTTTCTGACATCATCTTAGATTCGTCTCTATTGTTGTAACAATGTAACTCTTAAAACAAATACAAAAGTTGGCATCGAAAACCTTTTTTTTAGCCAAACTAGCCAAATCGGGTTTGTATTTTTACAACACAATGCAGACAAATAATGCTCTTTTTTCAATTCCTACTATTAGTACACTCTCTCCCTATATATATATATATATATCTTATTCAAATTTTCAATCCTTAAAAAAATACTTTCTATTCATCCATTCAAAGTAGGAATTGACTTGAAAATTTTTTTTTTTCTATTACTTGATACCCGAATGATCCCTTCAAAAAATTATCACGAGTCTGAAGTATCCATTGCAAAAAAATCACTTCGCTATATCCTTGTCTACAAAAAGATAATACCGAGCGTAGTGCTATGAAAACCATCGTCTCTCCCCCACCCATCGGGGTCCAGACGATCCCAGACCCCACAAAAGATACATGCCACACGACTGTACGCAACGTAAACATCAAAATGCATTTCCCCCCGCACCACAGAAGGGCTTTGTGGAGATACAAAACGTCTCTTTATCGGCAACAAAGACGGCCGCAAAGTCAACCTGTATTCAGTGTCCCTATAAATCAGATAGGACAAGACGTTCTTGAGGAAAATCGCATATCGTGAAGGCTCTCTGGAAATTCACCACTTACGGGGCCATGTCACGTGATAGAAACCACCAACAAACACATTTCTTTCCCTCCCCCACCCCTCTCATGGATGTGACAATTATGTTTCCCTCAGGGAAGCAAACGCAAGTGCTTTTTGCTTAAGTTAATCCATATTGAGTTACGCTCAGTGTATACAATAAACAGTTTTAAAGCGTAAATGATAGGGTTTGCAGCCCTAGTATTCCGGTGTTTCATGAAATTCGAAGTCCCGGGATTAGAATAACTAATCCTGGGATTTTAAATTTTTGTCTCAATTATATTTTGAATTTTTTTCTCATCAAAATTTCCCAAGAATTTAATTTTCATGAAATGTATATGTAAACTCAAACTCAGTGGCGTAACAGCCCATGAAGGCCAGGGCCTACAATGCCCATCCCAGTATACGTGACCATTGGGCGCTGAGGTGCAAGAGCAGATGTCCCGATCAGGTGGTCAGTCTGAAGCGAGACCCCCAGTATTTAAGTCCCAAAGCAAGCTTGGTACTCATTTATCGACCCACTGAAGAGATGAAAGAATGTTGTTCAACTTATATTTATTGATTTTTATGGTACAAGTTGTACCTTTTATTGAGAAGCAAAGTTAACTAATGAATGCAATCATTTTAAAACCCACTGCAGGAGGGATGAAAGGTTGAGTTCACCTTGCCCAGCCCGAGGATGAAATTTATATTTATTTGCAAAATTATTTTTTATATTAATAATTATATTAAAAAAAATAATCTAATAGGACAATTTTAAACTCCGAGTACTAGACTAATAGACGCATTTTAATTTTTTGCATTAGATGTTCAGTTTACAATTAAAATTGACAAGTGAACAAGTGCTGTGGTAAGCAACCACTGAAGAATACATTCTGTCACAATTACGTCTTCAATTAATTGCCGTAAATTTATAGCGGACCTGCTTCAAAGACTTGACGCTTCAAATCCCGCTGCAATACTAAAAGCTCATGTAACTGTATCCTCTATTTCAAATGAGGTAACACTTGAAACGGATTCATATTCTGATTCAATATAACTGAATCAACTTATACACAAAAGCCATTAAGTGTAGCAGAACTAGATAAAATTATTAAAGAGAAATATACACTAATACAGCCTATTAAATTTGAGACTCTGCCATCAAAAATTCAAAAAGAAATGTCTCTTTTTGAAAATGGAGGGAGACGTGGTGACTACCTGAAGATAGCATACTCCTATTCAGTGGCGCACACAAGGGGAGGGGGGGTCCTGGGGGTTCGGAGCCCCCCAAAGCCCTTGATTTTTTTTCCGATTGATTATGATTCTAAGTTTATAATACACACAATTTAATTAAGAATTTATTAATGGTTAACTTTATTAATTAATGCTAATTATTTATTCAATAATTAGTTTTTTACTGTGTTTTGTTCCCGAAAATCGACAAAATCAAAAGGAGCATGATACAAGAATGGTGAACTTTCGACCCCGGAGCCCCCTTGAAAAATTCCTGTGCGCGCTACTGCTCCTATTTAATAACGATAAAGCCTACTAGTGAAGAGACTGAACGAGCATTTTCTTCGGCAGGACAATTTGTAACAAAAATAAGAAGCCGTTTGAACGATGCAACGCTGGAAGTGATGTGTTTTTTAAATGCTTATTTACGGAAACACAAAAAATAAAGAAATGTTCTTTTAATTTCATTATGTACTGTTTTTTATTTGTTTTTTTAATTTAATGAATTAAATTTTGTTTTAGTGTTTGTTTCACTAAATAACGATGTTAAACAATTTTTTTATTATGTTTTCAGTTTGATTACATTATGTCAACTATGCTTATGTGTAAGTATTTTTCATAAATAGTCCAATCCTAATCCCGGGGTTTGGTTAATGTAATCCCGAAACCCCGGAATCGAAAATATAATAAGGGATTGCAAATCCTAGTAAATGAATTTTAGGTCCAACTGTCATAATAGACAAGTTGCAAGTGGAAGGTTTTAAGCCAATTTTTTATATTGTTCCCTCTTTTAACAGACATAATTTATTTTAGCTAATGCATGCTCTCTTCAAATATATATTCATGCTCAGATGTAAAACATTTCGAAATTTTGAATACAAATCTAGAAATTAAAATGCAATTTCGATAGAAGAAAAATCTATATCATAAATATAAATAAAATATAAAAATATATAAAATCTGTATTCATATCTAACTTACTTCAGAAATAAATTAAACACCAAACTTATCTCAATGTTGCTATTTCGAGTGCTTGTAATTTGTATCACGTTTTATCGTCTGTTCGATATCTTCAGCAGCCAATGCGCCCCAAAGGAAGATAATATCAAAATCATACGGCTGTCTTCGCATAATGTTAAGGAACAGGACCCGAAATTGGAACTTTTTTTAGATATAAAAGCAATCTAACATTAATATTATATTCTGTCTTCACTATCCAATAGAAAGCAGCATATTTTATCATACCACGCATTTTTATATGAGTTGATCTTTCTTTTTCTAGTATTAAATGTGGTTTGCAATTTTTCTCCTTTACCGAGATGCTAAATAAGCTCTTCTTTTATATTTTAAAATGAAAAAAACTTATTATTCGCGAGGGAAATTTGGAATTTTAGAAAAGCTGTATCGTGTGTGTAAATAGATGTATGGCAGTGACGCAAACGAGGGGGTCCACGGGTCCGGACTCCCCTCCATAGTCCTTGATTTTTTTTATTGATTATAATCTTATGCATATGGTACGTAAAATTTAATTAAATATTGTTATTAACAATTTATTACATTAATTAATGCTAACTATTAATTCAATAATTTATTATTTCCTTTTTCCCCCCAAAATGGACAAAACCAAAATAATATGTTTAGAGGCGTATTGAGGTATGATACGAGAATGGTGCATTTTTAATCTTGCCCCCTTCCCCAACTTAAAAAAAATGCAACGTTCTAAAGTTTAAAGTTTCATGAAGACTGAGACATTTTCTGTTTGAAAATATTCTCCGCGTTTAGTTTAGACTCTCGTACATTTGGTGAAGGCAGCCTGTTTAGTTTAATACTTAGCAAAACATTTCGTTATAATATTTTATAAGAAACAAATTTGATGCTTTTGGTGCACAACATTATGTTGTTGAAAAGCATATGATAGAAACATTTAATCTCAGTTATTTATTTCTCATTGAATAAATTACGTAAGAAATCTTAAAACCGAAAACATAGTTTCATTTCTTTCTTTCATAAACTAAAGTGGCCGCAGTATAGGGATGGCGATTCTTCCCAGAAAAGATAGATTTTTAAATCGATTCGAATCGTAACCTTATGAATCGGTTCTCAAAAAAATCGAGGTCTAAAAGATCGATTTATAAGAAATCGAATATTTTTTTCAAGTCTGTATTTAAAATGTAAATATAAATCCCTTTTATGAAAAACAAGAAACATACCATAATATATAAACCATCTCTTATCAATAAAATCAGGAATTTTTTTAGTTCAGGGAATTTGATAATTACAATTATTTTATTACCATATCAAAGTATTAGGTATATAAAAGAAGACATTAATTTTTTTTCTAAATGTATTTGTTACATTAATAAGTTTAGAAAATAGATAATATAGCTTATAGTTCCCAATGCTTAATATTTAAGCTTTTTAAAAATAACAGTCTGTCAAGTCTACTGGGATTCAGGCGGTTCCGCTCATCATTTGCGAGATTGCCGACAATCGAAAAAAGGCGCTCACAAGGAACAGATGATCCCACGATACTCATACACATCATGGCTATTGAGTGAACGTGATGATAAATAGTTTTTTTTGTCCCTGCCCCCCCATTAAAGTACAGAATCATACTTCAGATGCACAACTGTTTGCGATAAACAGTGTTTAAATTCTTCGTTTTTATCAAATATGCCTTAAATCTTTCGTTTTTATCAAAGCAGAAAAAATCGAATGTCGATTTTCTAGGATGAAATATCGATTCACTGAATCGATTCAGAGCTACATATAGATTCAAAAAATCGATTTTTTTGGCCTGAGAAATCGATTTTTTGATTAATCGATCCCAGATCTCGCCATCCATACCGCAGTAGCCGAGCAGTTATGATTGCGAACTCGTGTCCAATGTTATATCTGTTGAGTCCTGGTACCAATGAAGACCATGATCACGGTTTGTTGATGCATGTAAAATATATAGAGGCTGAGAGTCCTCACGTTGGCGTAACGTAGAAGTTTGGAGAGTGGGGTATCAATACAGTGTGAACAAGGTCCCAACATTTCGAAGTTTGCCGCCAATCCTCTTTGCGTAGCTTTAAAGTGCCACGTTAATTAACGAACAAATCAAATTCGCAATTTAATTTAACTTGTTTTAGACTAAAATCGATCATTTTCTTATTAGTTTATTTTGAAAAATAGAAGAATGGAATTTAATAAGAGACATTTTATGACATTTTAAGATACAACCTTTATTTCTCCAACGTTAATCGTGGACGTTAGACGTTTTTGAAGCATAGCAAAGACTAAATAGGGTAGCAATGAAAATACTGTGAAAATCGCTTAACAAGAACTTGAAAGGACTGAAATATTTTTTCGTGTTAAAATAATTTCGCGTTAAACGATATTGCATATAAAAAAAACCACATTTCAACAAAATTAAGTTTGGTAGAGTATATTTTGCTTGCATAGATATGTATATATGCATGTCAGTGGCACACACAAGGGGGAGTCCTAGGGGTCCGGACGCCCCCAAAGCCCTTGATTTCCCCATTGATTATATAGTAAGTATTTAGTACGATAGATACTTCCGATATATAGTACTTCCGATTAAATATATAGTACGTAAAATGAATTAAGTATTTGTTATTAATAATTAATTTTATTAATTAATGCTGATTATTTATTCAATAATTAGTTTTTTTGCTGCTTTTTTGTTCCCGAAATCAACAAAATCAATTGAACCTAGACCCTTCCTCCCTTGAAAAATTCCTGTGTGCGCTACTGATGCATGTAATTAATAAAAATCAATGAAACACAAAAACATTCACAGTACCTTAATGGAATTTCGTACAAAATTATCAAGTTTTTTGAAAAATAAAATAACATCAATTGAATTTTTGCTAAATAATCTTATATACTTTTCTCTGAATTGTCTTTTTTAGCATCAAATTGTCAACAAATTGTTGGATGTCGAACATTTTGTTATACATTTCACCAATGTAATGTGCGTCTAAATAGCTGAACATAATTGCCATGATGTTTCTCATTTCGGATGACGTGGGAACAAGAGCTTCATCATTTATTTTAATTTTGTCGTCGGAATCCACATCAATGATATTTTTTGGGCTTTGAACAAACTCCTTAATGTCTTTGTGTTCCATAATTGGTTTTGTACACACATTGTTGTCATCTACTGCAACGAATTCTGCATCTACTGCAACGAATTCTGCATCTACTGCAACAATATAGTAGGACAATCTAATCCGGCTGATATTTTCCGCAATTTGTTCATTTCCAGAAGGGAAATCGTTTCGTGTTAAGCGATTTTTGTTTCGTGTTAAGAGAAAAAAATGGATAGTAGTTTGTCGAGATCGTTGTATTATTTCGTGTAAACCAATATTTCGTCTTAAGCGTTTTCGCGTTAAACGAATTTCACTGTATATAGTAATTATATATATATTCGAAATCCAATGGAAGAAGAAAAATGTGAATATATTTTTAAGAAACATAATTTAAGAGATACAGGAGTTAAGAATTCTCCGTCTTGGAATCAAAGAGATAATTATATAAAGCTATCAGCTATCAGTTTATGGATGCTCAGAAAAACTATCAAGCTGAAACAAAAAGAAAAAATGTACATTAAAAAAAAGATAAATTACAGAAAAAACAATAATTTCTTATTTCTCGAGCATTATTAAATTTTACATAACTGTTAAGCCTTCAAATCATTTCTTGATATCTTTTTTATTGCATCGTATATATTTTTTAATATTTTTTTCTCACAGTCGGAAAACGTTTCTTTACACCTTCGGAAGATGAAAGAAAGGGAGTTTCTCATGAAAAGTAATTTGAAAATTTTTAGTTTTTAGCTGTGGCAACGAAAATAGCTGAGAATATCCGTTCTCATTGATAGAAACGGCTCACATAGGCAACCAGAAATTTCGCATAAATGCTAGAAATCTGAAGGGGAGGGGGACGAGAGAATAAATAAGCATTTTTGAGAAATGCCGCTTTCTGAAAGCTTTGAATGTGAGAAAGACCGTTAAGGTGTTGATTACAGATCGGGAAAAAATGACGTCGAAATTATACGTTTTGGCAATATTAACACAGATTGAATTTATTTTATTTAACGGAAAGGGGAAAGTTAGTCAATGGAGCGAAAACGTAAATTTAGCTGAATTTTACTTTTTTCTTTTCTTTTTTCTCCTTCAGCAAAATTTAATGAAAGTTAAATAAAATATATATTATGTGAGATATCATAGCTGTAAAATGCCCATTCTATTAAAAAGAAAAGGCAAAATGTAGAAGATTTGTAAGAGCAAAGGATCTAATAAAAATAAATCAAATAAAAAATCACTAAATTCGTAAGAAAAATTAAAGAAGAGAAACAAATAATAAAATCATATTGAGATATGTTGAACAACTCATGATTTTTGACATGAAACATATTCACTGAAGTTTATCATTAAAAAACAGTCGGACCTCTATATAACGAAGTCCCGGAAAATTTCATCTTTTAGAGGGTTCATCTTTTAATATACTTTATAAACCACATAAATTTTTTTTTTAAATTCATAAACACTATACATTAAAAAAAGTAATTATTCACACTTTTTTTTAAAATTAATATTTGTTTATTTTATATATCTTACCCATCAAAAAAGAAAGAAAGAAAAACTGCAATGCTAACAAGAAAAAAGAATGCCGAAGAATTCACTGTACTTTCAATATTAAGAAAATAATTTTATACTAAAATTAATGAATTTTAAAGACATTTTATAATTTAAAGCATGCAAGTAATATTAAACATACATTATTTTATAATTAGAACAAGGGGCAACTCCACTGAGGGTGAAAGAGGATATCGAAGATGTTTCTAGTGAACTGGGCACTGGGGTTAAAGGTTGCACTTCTTTGATAAAACGTCCAGAATATTGCTCTCGGTGAGTTAGAATCTAATACAACCAGTTCAAGGTTTATGATCACCATCAAAAGTGTTAAAGAGAGAATAACTTGAAACCTTCTCAGAAATACTTTAAAAAAAGGGAGAACAAAAATTGAATCATAAAAGAAAAAGTTCATTATATAGAAAATGCACTTCGCTATAGAGAGGTTATTATACGAAGAAAATCGTGACATATTCAAGGTTCCAGGAAAAAGTTCGCGCTACAGAAAAATTCGCAATATAGAGCTTCGTCATATAGTATTTTATTTAACGAAAACAATGGTTATCGGGGACGTTTTATGATTTCTTCAAGCACAGGGCTTCTAGAAAGTAGTCACAGGGCAAAAGAAGACTCAATCCACTGACGTCTTACTGTAGGGGCCAACTGGGCTTGGGCCTGTGGCCTCGCTCTCTGCGGGGTCTCGTTCCGTTCTCGACTCAGTCTAAATAAGGTCATGATCCGGATAATTTTAATGGTCAAATACTATTCCCGTACATATCCTCCCAAAAATAGAGAATTTGAAGCGCCATGTCAACTGGTAAAAGTGGCAAGACTGTATAATTATGTGAGAGCCATTGTCCATGTTAAGTTCTAGGCCTAGTATCATAAATAATCATTCAATTCTTTTTGCCGAAATGCGGTCATCAGTTGAGCCAATTTGTACCTGGTTTGTGAGATTGTGAATCGTGCACTTTTATTTGTTTCAAATTACCGTTTGGACGAGTATTCGTCAATACAGACTTTACACCGTCTATTTTTAAAAATCACAGATAGGGTCCACTTTTGGATATGGGCTCATGGCCTCAGAAAATCTTTTCTGGGCCCAGGGCTTTGAAAAGTCTTAAGACGTTCCTGGCCTCACCCACGACCCTTTTAATTATACAGTACATTGCATATGTTATTAAATATTCATACAAACGGCAATCCGTAACAAACATATGTACTTCACTCACATACCTAGACACAAACCGACAGCTGTCTTTCGACTAAAGGAGAAATGATGGTGTATGGTGGTAGGCCTAGGCCTAGACACGGACAACAGGCCTGAGATAATAAAAGTCTTAACACAATTGCCAGTTGGGATATAGTTCAAATTTTCTAGTTTTTCAGAGAATATGTTCTGGAATAATATTTGACAGATAAAATTATCCAGATCGTGATTTTGTTGAGGCTATTTCGAGAAGTAACAAAACAATCCCGAGACCGAGGTACAGAAACCAAGACCTAAAATGTCGCAGACGTTCATCATATATATATATATATATATATATATATATATATATATATATATATAACTTTATATTAAATTTTACGTACACAAAACAAATTTAATTAATACCCTACAGTTTGTTTATCTAAAAGGTTGCACATAACAAATGTATAATTTTTACTTAGTCATTATTTTGAAGTAGAAAAATGCAGGGAAAACTATTTCTCATAGCACATTAGGGGGAACAGCATTTATATGATAATTTTTTAAAAAAGAAAACAACACTCCTCAGAGAAACTAATGTGTGGATCAATCAAAGCTAACGAAATTAAATCTTTAAATACATTATTGCAAATACAGAGTCCTTAATTTTCAAGAACAATTGTGATACATTTTTCATAAATACCATTACATTAATTTGTATAATGTTTCGAGCTCTTGAAATTTGTACAACAAAGAACTAATAGTCTTGAAAAATATTCTCCGCTGCACTAAATAAGAACAAAGCTTTCTTTTCATTTACGCCTCCTTGAATCCAGAGGATGGTTTCCTAGGGATCTTCTTGATCACTAGATACCGATCCACGGCTCATTTGGGTTTCTAATTGAAGGAACAGGGAACATCGTCCGGCAAACTTCCCATGACGTACTTCCGGTCTGAATGCCGCCTCTTACCATTTGGTGGCGCCGACAAGACGAAGAGAAGCTAAGTCTACAATTATATAACCGTTAACCATGCCACCCTAATTTGATAGTCTACCGTACATGTTTTGTTTTCTAGCTGAGGTTGATGTCATTGTCTGTACACCTTTGTGGGGTGGTGTCTCTGTACAATTGAGTTTCACAGAAAGTGTGTGAAATTATCTACAATTTTGAAATTTTGGTTTCATGGTGGTCGAATTCTTTGGTTACTCCAGGAAAGGTTTATTCTTAAGGTATCCGACTACGTTCGGAACCTTGACTTAAAAAAAAGCGCATAAATGGATAATTTTCATGACATTTAGTGTCACTTAGATTAAAATGCATGCATAAAATGGTTTTAAGGACATTTTGACAAAAAAAGTTATTCAAATACAATATTTGGGCAAAATATGAACTTAGAATAACCTTTTTTCAAAATGTTCTCCTATTATAAAAAAATGCTTCCAAAATAAAAATATTTTGCTTGTATAAAATAAATATACTTCTCTAGAGAGTCTGAACTATTTTTTTTAAAAAAAATTCACATTATTTTCAGTTACAACCAATTAAAATAATTATCGGCGTTTTTTTCTTAAAATTTTTCTTAAAATCTTTCCTCTGTTGTCGTAAAACATGGATAAACCCATTTTTAAGTTATATATTTCAAAAATTCTAGTTGAGCATCTGTACAGCGGTCTGAGCTATATACATGCAAAATATTATTACAATAGAAGCATTTTTTCACAAAAAGAGAATATTTTGAAAATGGGTCATTATAAGTATTGTACTTAAAAATATTGTACTTAAATAATTTTTTTATTGTAGTAATATTCTTCAAACAATTTTATATACATTTTCTAATCTAAGTGACATTAAATATCTTAAATATTATCCATTTATACATTTTTGCAAAATTCTGGTTCCGAACGTAGTCGGATACCTTAAGTGAAAACGCAATATTTATTTTGTATTGATAGCAACATAAGATTTAATTACGTGAATGTAGAAATGTAGCACTACACTAAGAAAATTCTAAATTATAGTTTTCTGATGTTATTTTGAATTTATTGTTCATAGTAACTAAAGAATTACGAATCACTATTTTATCTTTGTTCCACATGACACAATAGAATAATATGCGACACATTGCTAATAGAATATTATGCGAAAAGCAATTATACGTAAATTTAAGATGTGTGTCTGTGTTTTTGATTGCTCCAATGCTAGAAAAATAAATAGTAGCTACTTTTTGAAATGTCCATTTCTAAGCAATCTTCTTTTTTATACGTTTTGTATTAAATAACTATGAATGATGTTGGGACACACATATTTTGTTTATTTAATGAAAATAACGGTACTCATAATTTATTTTTGGATACATTGGAAACGATTACTCAAAGTTTCTCAAAAAGCGCTTATTGAACAGTTGCGAGAAAGAACTGAAAAAAAAAACAATTAAGAAAGATCTTTAGAAGTGAAGTAAATTACTTTATTTTTAAAACAAATACTTGTAAAATAATAAAATTTTACTTATGTATTACTTTTTATCATACATCAGTTTTAAAAAAAAACTAGTATTTTCTCTCATTTTTTTAAAAGTTAGAAGTGCAAACATTTTCAGTCTTTATCACAGCATACAAGACACATTAAGAACCAAAATATTTTACGATATTCTCCAAACACTATCCTTTTCACAAACACTTCAGGAAGCGAATTGAAGATAGATGATCCAAGCAAATAAAAAAATGGAGCTCGCAGACTCCATTGAGAGGCTTAAAAAGTGTCTAAGTCAAGTCTTATTCAATAATATGGATAGAATAAATTCTTTCCAACTAGTGATAGCTTTCTCCAGTTAGAGTGGCAACTTAAAAAGCCGTGGCACCTTATTATTTCTTTCCTTATTTTTTTCCAGCGATGGACCCGCGAAACGACGGGCCAAACTTGTCCAGATAAAGCGTTCGCCCGAGGCTTGGAACATGTTGAAGTGGCTTAAGAGTGTCTGATGAGAAAAAGACCCCACCGATATCTATACCCAGGAGATAACAGAAAGAGGTGTCTTCGTTCGGTTTTTCTCCCTCCAGATGTGATTCGAATAGTGACTTCTTGGGGTCGTCACAGTGGCATCTTCTGTTTGCCAGCTATGATCCATTGGAAAGTCCTGTCATAGGAACAACGGCGACTTGTCTGAGAGAGAATAGGGATGTAGAAAAGTGCCTCTCTCTACGTGTATTCAGGAATAATGATTTGTAAGTTACATTGACAGTGAATGTTTGATAAATATGGCAACTTCCGCCGTGGATTGAAAATTAGTAATAGTTATTTGTCAATGCAAGGAACAAGATGTGAATATTCACTCTTCTTTCTGTATTGCAGTTATAATTACAAATTACTTTGAAAGAATAATGTCTTAGTACAAAAAAAGCATGAATTTTTATTTTTGTATGTAATTATGTAACAGTTATTTGATAATTTCACTGATGAAATTGATTTTAACAAGTAAAGATGATTTTTTATTGCAAAGAAGTGGAATTTCTTTAATAGGCTAAATTCATATGACGAAGACAAACACGTCATCTCCATTGAATTCAAAACAGGCATTAAACTAATAGTACTCATTGTTCTATTTGTAAAACTTACAATTAGATAAAATTACAAATTTCATAATTGGGTAAAATTTTTCACGCACACAAATTCTTCAAGAAAAAAAAGAAAATTCTTCAAAGGAAAAAAGAGATTCGTTACAAAGGTTTTTTAAAATCCATAAAAATAATTTATTTTATGCATGTCCTTTCAAATAAAATGCATTTTCTATACATATGTACTTCTTAACAGAAATTTTCTGCAAAAAGCAAAAGTTGGCAAAAACGAAGCGCTTATCGTGTGACAATGAAGTCCCATGAATTTACCCATTATGTTATTAATTGTTTTAGTAACTTTATGAGTATATATATATATATATATATATATATATATATATATATATATATATATATATATATATATATATACTTTAAGTTCAAAAATTATAATGAATTTAATAGCAATTATGACTAAATAAAGGGTTTTCAATATTTTTTTAGTTTGGGTATTTAGTTTTTAATATATCTAGAGAAAAACCTTTCCCAGTAAATAGCGCTCTCAAGTACGGTGGTGTAGAAAGCGAAAAGCCTTTTTTATACGACAAACAATTTTCAGAAATACTTGAAATCTAAATATTTTTATAAGCTTTCTTAATAGTTTACAGCACAATTAAATTTGAGAATACATATGAAATAATGAAATAGCTATTTTAAAATAGAGCGAAATTTAGGCAGTTGTATAACTCAAAATTCAACCGAAATTTGTATACTTTAAAGGCAGGCAACTCTGATATGATGTTTGTTTTAAAATAATTTCCCTTACTAAATTCTTTTTTTCTTCATATTACTAGCTACAATATAATTTCTTAAAGCAGATGATGGGTTACATCCTAACACTAATTAAAAAAAATTTAAAATAAAAGTATTTTTAATTTTATCAAATTCAACGATTTTTATGTAAAAATTAAAATTAAAAATGATTACATGATAATCATTTAAAAAATAAATATAACTATTTTAAACTTTAGTTATTATTTTAAAATCAAAAATTTTAGCTGTCATTATTTCAGATATTAAACAAATTAAGACAGTACACTTCTTACATAATGTGAAAATATGATTATTCAGTTTAAAGATTATTTTACATATAATAATAACGACTTTTAATAGATTTTGTTATCAAAATCCAATTAATAATTATAAGGAAAACACAAATATTTCAAAATAAAGTAATAAAAATACTTTAAAGACTTCATAAAATTTTTTTAGTTCGCCATCAGTAGGTTTAATTCTCGATCCTAACCTTCGACCGGCCAATGTTGAAAAGTCTTTGTAATCCCCGCATCATGGAAGCGGCAACTAATCATTTTCAATAAGAGGAAAGTGGTGAAATTAATTACAGACAGATGTCGCAGGTGAATAACATCAAGATGGTGAAAAAAATAATAAAATACGACATTTAGTGCAGTTTATAACAGGAGCTAAGCAGCAATGGAACACATTTTGCAATGCGACAACGCCTCAGAGATAAGGCCAGTTGGGGTTTCGTGTAGAGAAAAAATCGAATACGCACAACTTGTACCCACGTATCCCCTTCGCAGCTGACAAGATGTGACAGTTTTCACAAAATATGACCGGATAATTGAGCAGATAGAAAGTTACCTATCTTCCTTTTGCAGAATCCTATATATATATATTTAAGTGTCGTTTTGATAAATATCAATACTACAGTCAGGATAGAATTCGAGAACATGATTTCTCCGACTTTGTATCATTTGCGCATGCTTATGTCAAATAAATTAAGCTTGGGCACATCTCTGTTAGAGATTACGAACCATCTCAAAAATCATAAATGTTTTATTCTTCCCAAGCGTTCATTTATGGCTTTAACATATGATTAAGAATGTCCATTAGTGAGTATGGAGGACCGAAAAAGGGTAAAAGGTTTTGGTACAAAATTCGAAGGCAGAACGAAATGGAATTTATGTTGAATCATCCAGCTGGGAATAACATAATATTTGGGTGGGGACAACTGGTAATTAGTGTCTAGAGGAACATTAATTAAGTTTTGTAAATAATTGTTTTCTACATTGGTTAGGAAGTATATTTCTATTACGGTCTCCATAAGCGAGGCGTGAGAGTTTTATGTTCAACATCACCAACCAGAATGATTCATCTACACTTTTCCGTATATGTAGCCATTTAAGGTATCTTCACCTAACACTAAAAACATGGTAACCATGATTCATTATCATCATTATCATATTATCATTTTATCATTTATCTATATACTGTTTTGCCTTCGTTTTTCTATCTAATTCAATACATTTTTCCCTGTATTCAGTTATTTAACATCTATAAATTTTCTATATTTTAATAATTAAAAACCTAATTATATATTTTAAAGTTAAAATATAGGTATTTATACTAAACATATTTTTAATGAAAGATGCCACACACTGTGATAGACAAGTTTAAGTGCTATAACGACATGGATTTACATTATTATAGTATTTTTTTTTCTTTTTCTAAAAAGTATCTGATGTTTGGGTTTCATTTTCCAACGTTGAGAGACGATAGCACGAAGGATTTTCTTACAACTCATTGCTGAAAGTTATAAGTGGATCGTAACTTTAAAATTTCCAAAATTCATTTAAAATTCGCCATTGAAAATATAAATATATTATACATATATGTATTTCTTTTTTAAAAAATCATGCTTCAAATATACATAAAAGCTCTAGAAAATACACGGGTTGTCGCAATTTTTATAGAAGTGGCTGCATTGCTATTTAGAAATTGTAACTGAGTTGGATTATAATTCAAATAAGACAAGCAAAAGAAGCATTTTAAACTATGCATTTTAGATTCCAAAAAGACTCGTGAATTTCACGCAAGGATTTATTCTTATAGCTATTTTTAAATAATCGAATATTATAACATACGTATGTAAAACATTATTATCTGCCTAACATGTTATTATTTCAAATATTCTTAAGACTCTTATTTATTTATAGTTTTGCTTCTTATAATGTGAAATTATATTCCTTTTTATAAGAATTCAGGCACACATTTTCTCTGAATGAATTATTCATGACTATTCAGCAAAATATTATAGGTTTGTGCACATATATTTCTCTCTTGTTTCATTATTTATTTTTTTATATTTTAGCTATAAAAAGGCATCTAAGTCTCTGGGCTTTAAAATAAATACTAGAGAATTTATTTGAATGTTTTATTGCATTTTTTACATTTTGGAAGTTGCGCATAAACTATATACTGAAAATATGTTTCTTTTTACTAAATAAGAAATAAAATACAATATTCTGAAATGAGGTAGTGAGACGTTTATGTTTTAAAAGTATCTAAAATTCGCTGTGTAGGCATGGTACAAGCAATTTGCAAATTATGCTTTTTTTATGTAACGGAATAATGTTTGCTTACTACAGAACCTTGTCGTAATATCCAACATGGAACTATACTTTCAAGTAAACTAAAATGTGATACAGAGCTATATTGTATTCACTATCTCATAAAATAATTAAGACTTTCCTAAACAAGGTATAATTTAAATTAGCCTGTCATAAGCATATCGAACCTTAAAACTAAGAGTTAATGCACAAAATCCATTCATCGAAACTTGACAGAGATTTTTTTCTTTCTTTTTATCTGTGGTATAAGAAGGGAATCGGCTTTTCAAAATCATTCCCTAAGTAGGCCCCATCGATTCCCTTGATGTTACCACCGTTCCATAACGTCTATAACCACAGAATCTTTTGTGCAGACGACAGGCCGCGCAAAACGAATCCAACATCGAGGGTGAAAAAAATAATAAATAAATAAAAAAAAAAGCAGAAAAAAAAAACTAGGGGGAAGGGCAAACTTTGTTGGTACTTTTTTTATTTGTCCTCAATGGCGTATCGACGACATATTTTTGGAAGAATGATTTTTCGTTTTCTCTATTTCTCAAGCCGCTTTGTGCATGTGTGTGTATTTTTTTTATTAGACTACGCAATGCTATTCATTGTAAGCCTGGTGATGGCTTTTGTATTGATGTCCGTTTTTGAGTTTTGTTAGTTCGTGTTCCTTTTCTTCTTTTTGTGTGTGTGTGCTTTATTCGAGATTTTTTTTTCTCCCTTTTCAGTGTTTCTCTCCGCTCTTTTAACGAGGTTGGAAGCATACTTTAAATCAATTCCGACAAAATGCTAAACATAATGGTGCATGTCCTTCCAAAGTGCATCGTAAAAATTGGACTTATCTTTACGCAACACTGTTTTGAGATAAGAGGAGGTAGTATAATACTGTTATTAGCCTACAAGGTATGGTTTTCATCAGGACATTTGTATTCCGTTCTGACTTTGGCCATTTAGGAGAAATGGTGGAAGTACGGATTGCACACAAAGTATTTTTTTTGCAATCTCTTTTTTGGCTATATTATATCTGAAATAGGATACAGTCCAAGGATTGTGCCATCGATTTATTACTTTTGAAAACAAAAAAAGAGCAACATTTTAAAAAGTTATCTTTTTTTCTTACGATGTACGACATTTCGGAAAGCAAGGAACGCTGTACCTAAAAAAATAAGTGTAGTTTTAACTATTTATCAATTTTCAGGATGTCAGCAGAATGAAAAAGACACATGCATTTAAAGCCAGTGTACTAAATACATGTGTAAATTTAATATGCGTGTAGTAAGAAAACTTAAACTTTTTACTCAAGAAAATCTAAATCTTTAAGATTACTTATAATGAAGTTTTTAGAACAAAGTAGTTAAATTAATCAATAATTATGTATACTTATATCTCAAAAAATGTAATTGTAACTATATATGTACAATAAAATGCTAAATTATAAGCATTCTAATAATAATTAAAATAAATTCTCATATTGGACAAAATATATAAAACACAATATTTTTTTCCAAGTAAAAACGAAAAAAAGTATATAATTATCCATTAAGACCAGCTCATTATTATTATAAATCATGAATAAATACCCACACAAAGTAGTATTTATTAAAAAAAATTAACGAATTTTTAAATTATACATAAGCTTACTTAAAGAATTCATTTAATTAAAGCTTCAAACAAGAAATAATTGTGTTAAATTCTTAAAACTAACCTTTGTTACATTTTGAAAGAAACATGAAACACACACACAAAAAAACTATAAAGATATATTTCTTTTAATATTTAGAAAGGAAAAATATAAACTCGCAAAAGACCATGAAACTACGTACAGTATACATATATAAATAAATGTTTTTCAAAAGCATTTCATATTTATTTAAAAAAGATCTTAACAAATCTTAAACTTGTTATAAAATGGATAGATTTATCAGGATATATTTTAACAATGTTAGCCACACGGAATTTTTTAAAAAAGATTTTCTAGAATTGAAATGGAATTTGTTAGGAACACCACACAAATCTTTTATCAACCTCGGTTCTTTTTACTTGAGTTATATTTTTATGGTTTATATATATATATATATATATATATATATATATATATATATATATATATATATATATATATATATATATAAAATAAAACTACACTTCAACATAAGGCAAATTTAATTTTATACTGAAAGAAAAGAACACTGTGAATTTACCCTGATTATAAAAAAAATTGCTTAATTTTTTTGCTCATAAAAGTACAACTAAATTGATGCAAGTTTAATAAAAAAAAATACAAATTTATTGAATTTCATGTAGTTTCGTTATGCCATGATAAATACAATTAAAAAAAAAGGAATTACTGAAATAAAATGAAAAAAATTCTGAAAAAATCTCTTAATGTTTAGAATGAAGGACGAGGAGAAATAATATTACGAAAGAAAGCAATTTAATTTGCTGAAATAATTGATGGGGTACATAATTTTTAATGAATAAGTTATAAATAATAACTATCCAATCAGTACAGTACATTAATATATAGAGACAGTGGTTAAGAAATAGAGCATTATGATATAAATGAAGCTCAAACAAATGGAGAAAAATAACATCGGTGGAGGAAAAAAATATATATAAGTGCAGAACGAATTATAAAAATAATTTAAAGAAAACTCTCAACACCTCTAAGTTTTAATTTCAATTAATAAAGCTTCATAAGGGCACTAATTTCTCATTTAAATGTTATTCGGAACAGGACGGGGACAAAATCCACCTTTTTGTTAATCTCTATTGGAATAAAAAAAAAAAAAATTCCGCAGAGAGAGAGATAGTGCCCCACTTCTGTGAAAGGTGGAGAAAAAAGAAAGACTCGGTAAAATGGAAATATTGTGTCATCTGCTATCTATAGATTCCAATACTTTTTAAAACCCCGAAACAATTTCTTTTACTTAGTCGCGATAGAATTATATTCAGACTCGCACTTTTTCACCACTTGAAGTATCTGTTTTGGACTTTTATCGGGCAGGTTCTTTTTCCACAGTATTAATTTCCGTATAAAACGAATAGGAAGATAGAATGAAGAGGAAATAGCACTTGCAATCTCCAGATAAGTCTATTCTCGCTCACTAATGAGGCTGAATTGTTTTAAGATTAGAAAGAAGGGAACTAGATTAGAAAGGCACCTGAAATGAGAAGGGCCTAAGTGAAGCAATTGGCATTTTGTACCACCTGCAATGAGAAAAAGACTGAGAGGTATTTTGGTTTAAAAACAACTGCGCGTGAGAAGCTCTGTAATTGTTATCAGAATAGGAATGGATGACTACTTTTGGTGAAAGACATTAAGACAATAATGTTTTTTATCCACCTATTTGACAGATTTTCAATTGTTGCTTAGCAACCAACTGGAAAATGCGTCGTTAAAACATGTCCATTAAAATAGTGTACAAAAAAGGACTTATAGGGAAATATGGATTTAATTTTTAATTTTTTTTTCTTCAGTAATTTTCCAAGGAAGAAAAAAATTAAAATCGTTAAAAAAACTTGTTTTGAGAAAAAAAAGAAAATATAAATGCTATATAAGTATATAGTAAAATGAATAGTAAAATTTCTCTTACTATAGAAAGTAAATTAATGAAGCAATTTTGTGTTTTCATTTAAAAAAACATTCATTTTTATGTCTCAATGTTATAAAAGATTTTTTCTCAAAAATTTGTTGTTTTATATGGAGCTTTATATTTTCTTAGTATTTCTCCTTCAAAAGAAATAAAATGAATTTTGTAAAATCCAATGCACTGTTTGTAAAGTTTTATGTTTCAAATTTAACCAACAATTAAGTTCGAACTATTATTTCCTAAATACCAATGGAATTTATATGTATATAAATATATATAAATCGATACAATGCTCGTATATATATATATATATATATATATATATATATATATATATATATATATATATATATACAGAGTCTGATAATACGACTTGCTTTTATACCTTCAAATTTATTAATTTTTGTAAGATTGATTTTATATTTAATATTTTTCTTTGTTTCAATAGATAAGTATCTTTATATTCAGGTGTTATCCTCTTTGGTAAACATTAGATAAATAATAATAATACCAATGTGATTTATATGTATATAAATATATGTAAATCGATACAATGCTCATATATATATTAAAAAAGAGCCTGATAAAACGACTTGCTTTTATACCTTGCAAATTATTAATTTTTATAAGATTGATTTTGTATTTAATATTTTTCTTTGTTTCTATATAGATAAGTATCTTTATTCAGGTGTTATCCTCTTTGGTAAACATTAGAAAAATAATAACAGTTATGCTTTATAAATTTGTAGTTTTAGTTTGTTGCAAATTTATATAAATATACTGCTATACTAGTAAAGCGAATTAGTAATTAATGTTATACATTTGAATGTAGCAGAATAATGACACTTCATTTTGTTTTAGAAATGCATTCTTTATTTACATCAATTAGATTTTATATAATACCTCTCTCTCTCAGTTTAAACTTGGAAACCAAGTGCTAAGCTTAAGAGTTTTTGCTAATATATTACTGCACTCACTTGTGTGTGTCTGTGTGTGAAATATATCTCCATATTAAAGTTTTCTTCGGAGAGATTTTCTTTAATTTAGTATAGTCTTCAACCCTCTAAAGTATCCCGTGATAGTTCATTCTTTTAAGGCTGTCTTCGGTAAAAGTACGAGAGCTCGAACTAAACGCGAAGCACATTTTCAGACAGAAAAATTACCCAATTTCCATGGAAATTTGCAATATTATAACTCGTACCTCTGTTAACAATATAGTGTTTTTAAATATTTCAAAATATTCCATTAATATTTTCTTTTTCGTTTTAATACGTGAAGGCAAAGCCCATTTAACATTACGGTATAAGATAAAAAATGGAAACACATTTTATACCAGAAAAAACTAATCAACTCGATTAAAAATGGGAAGTATGATAAAAAATGCTTCTCTCTAAAGGATAGTGTGAAGCCAGAATATCATATTAATTTTTATTTCTTTTATATCTGAAAATATGTTCCAAATCCGGGTCCTATTCTTTAAGTTTAACCGAAAACAGCCTTACCCACAACTTTATCTCCTCCAAAATTGCTATGCTGGCACATTTCAAAATAAGCTGCTGTAATATTGCATCAGAAACTCATTCTAACACATCAGCGAATTAAATAAAGGAAATCATATGATTTCCAAAGTTCCTGGTCAGGAAAAATACAAAAGTTTAGTTCTCTGAGAGGTTAAGAACGTTTTTTTCCCTTTGCATAATGTCCGTGGGTGTTTGTGTTGCTGCTTTTCCTTTTTTCGCCTTTGTGTACGTAAATAAAATGTAAAGCTAAAATGATGATGTCTTCATCAATCCATTAAACGAATGCAATCAGTTAAAGATGTGTAGGCTCGGTGGCTTAGAGGTAGTGTTCCCTCTCCATAAGCCCAAGGATGCGGGTTCGATCCCGTCTGCAGTCGATAGACAGTATGGATGCAGAAATCGTAGGCGCACATGTCATATGATAATGTGGCATATAAAAGATCCATTGATCCCTTTCGGCAAAATTAAATTATGGGAATATTTAACATGCGACGAGAGCTTGAATTGCTTAATTACAAGCGCCGAAATTTGGTAGTGAGAGTCACCACTAGATGGTGCCACCATGAAATGGCTCTATATTTGGGTACTTAGCATGTCTGCAAAAACTTAGTTACCGATATGCAGGCAATTATAAAAATAAAAAAAAGGTAAGGAGGATGTAGCAGTAGCATGCTTAATTCCAGTAAAAGTGTTACCTACATATGCCCTACATTAATGATATGTATTAAAACTTGTGTAGTTCTATTTCAACATTGGAGTAAATTATTCTAAAAAAAATATTTGCGCTCAAATGTAAACAGTCACAGCGTAAAATATCAATACTCCATTTAATTCTAGTAAAAAAATGGTTTGAGATGGTAAAGTATAATGGGGATATAGTGCTACAGGGTAGAAATCGACATACAGAAAATAATTACTCGATGACACTTGAAATAGAATCGGAAGCTCGAGAAATAAAGAGAATCAGACCCCATAAGACTAAGTCCCAAACTGATTTACGAGAGAGATAGGGGGAAAAAACACGTGGCAATAGATCTAAGAAAAGCTACGAAATACGGAACAGATCTGCGTTTAATAATTCATTGATAGGGACGATACTTTTTAATAATTCATTTCCCTAGGATTGCCTGGGGGCGGATAAGGAAAAAAAAAAGAAATGATGGCAATTCGGAAATGAAACTGTTGCGTGAAATATGATAACGGATTGAAGCCAGAGCAGGGAAGGGGAAAGTGAAAAAATAATGAAATAAAATGGGGAGGGGGGAGGAAGATAGGGGTGGTTATATACGGTGCTCATAGTAAATTCAATAAACCTGTTTACTTTCACACTTTGCGAAATTTTCATGAGATTCATATCAATTTGATACGCCACACTGAATTATTAGATGCCACTGCCTGTCCTTTTCTATTCAAGGAGTGAGAAAGTGCTGATAACAGTCATCGCGAGAATAAAAAGGTGATGATTTACTCAAGGGGATATTTTTAAACGGAAGTGTGAATTATAAATGTCAAAAATGAGATGGAGGCTGAATTTTATTTTCTTATTTGTTTAAAAATCATGATGGATTATTTATTGTTTTAGGTTCTATTTATACGGATTACATGTTTAAGCTGTTTTATGATCCATGGAATGTCATAAAATGTTATTAAGTTTGCCCATAACATACTTCACGTGAAGGTAATAACTTCGTAACATATAACATACTCAGTGGATGATTGATAAGTAAGGGAAAAAATAAAACAAATGAGAATGTAAATTATGGAATATGGGAGGTTGATAAGAACAGAATTTTAATAAGTGAATATTGACAAGAATTATTTTAAATCCTTGACAGTTTTTGCATCTTAAAAAATGTCCTAAGAAGAGGTTCCTCGTTTTACTTAAGAAGTCTCAGAGGTGTTAATTTTGTCTTGAGAGCTGAGATTATAAGCAATTTTCAACTAGATATAATTCTTAGGGGTTAAAATTGAATAATTAAATTTTTTTATCCATATTTTATAAAGGAATAAGATTTCAAAGAGGCGTAAAAGGTTTAAAATATAATCATAATTTAAAAAACTATAAGCACATGAAAATATATATAAGAAGCATTTCTGTAATAAAAAAAATATTAAGTAAGTTTTACATTTCACATGATATTTTCTAAAATGGTATCTTTAATTACTAGCAATAAGTTAATTTATAAAGTCAAATATATCCTTTTTTTACAGTGTAGTTTTTTGTATAAATAGAATAATAAATAATATTTTGTTTTTAAAAAAATGAATGAAATTACATTTTTTAATTTTTTTTTTTAAATTTCAATATATTTTTTTAATTTTTCAAGCAAAAATATATATATATATATATATATATATATATATATATATATATATATATATATATATATATATATATATATATATATAAAGCGAAAATTAGGTAAGGTTTAAAGAGTATGAAGCATTTTAAAATTCTATAAAGCACTATATGTCAAAAGCTACTATTTTAGAAAATATCATGTGCAATGTAAAACTTACTTAATATTTCTTCCAAAAACATTTCATACATTCATGTGCTTATAATTTTTAAAATTATGCTTATATTTTAAGCATTTTACCCTCTTTTGAAACCTCTTTCGCTGATACAAAATGTGTAAAAGAATCTAATTATTTAATTTTAACCCCAAAGAATAATATAAAGTGGAAAATTGATTATATTTTCAGTTCTCGAAACAAATTAACAACTCTGAGACTTCTCAAGAGACCCTTCGATTTTTTTGATACAGTTTTTAATTCCTTAGTAAACAGCTACTATCGACAATAATTTAATCGTGAATCAAAATGAAAAAAAAATGTTTGCCTCATTGGCAAATATTTTAGCATATTTTAGTATAATTTATTAGAAACTGCTTGGAATATTAATTTTTAATATATAAGAATGAATAATTTTACGGCTACAATATAAAAAAAATAACATATGGGAGATGATATCATAAAAAACCTAAAATAATATTAAAAGGCAACATTATTATATTTTAATGTTTACAATTTTTATTTGATACAAAAGATTGTATATTCTGATATGTGCATAAAATTACAGTTTAAAAATTAATTACTGGTGGCGAAATTTGCAAAGTTAATTAATAAATTTAGATGAGTGTGTGGATCATCCTTATTTATAAAAGTACATATATCATTAAAACAACTATATAAACTATAGAAAAATTTAGATTATTTTAGGAATTAACTTTATCACTAATTTTGTACAGAAAATTATGTGTTTTATTAATGTATAACTTTATACTTTGTATCTGAAACTGTACTTTTTAATATTCAAAGATCCCATTTTAAACAAAAACTGCTCATAGTGTAGTTTAGTATAACGTTTAAGGTATCCGACTACTTGTGATACCTTTTTTTTTTTTTTAAAAAAATGAGAAATGGATATTTTGTTTGTGGCTTTTAGATTTATTTCGAATATTTTAATAAAAAAATGCTAAAATTAAGAAGAGAAAAATAAATTATTATTACTCAAATGGGTAAAAGTGGGTAAAAATTTACAAAAAACTACAAAAAGGCGACCCATTCTGTACAAATAGTTTATGAAATAATTATCAATTTTTCACACAATTTTCATGTGTTACTTTGCCCTTCATTTTCGAAATGACCTTCAGGATATGAAATATTTTCATTTTTACAAAAAACTTGTGCACTTAATCTTAGTTGTTATATGAAATTTCTTTAAAAAAAAATAGCGATTATGCTCACATAAGGGATTGTAAATTTTGTACTAAAACATTGATTGATAAATCTGAAAGTTTATCTACTTGGACACTTCTATTATTAAACAGAACATACACAAAAAATTTAAGTTAATTATTTTCAAAAATTTTTAAGCAATTACAGTCCCTTTTTGAGCATTTAAAAAACATTTTGAGTAAAACGCATTTTAAAGTTTGGCATCTAGTTCAAAGTAATGACCTCTACTTTTACTAAAACCCCTTATTTTTCATTCTAGTGCATGGAAAATAAAAAAACTTGATATTTTTATAAAGATAATAAGTTGGTATATAAAATAAAATCATAAAATGAATTTGTCACATTTAGAAAAATTTTACTACTTTAGGGGGTAGTCAGATATCTCAAACCTGCATCAGTCAAACATAAACATTGGATCTGTTACATTTAACTTGAAGAAACCTGATAATTGATGATACGAAATAAAACTCGAATTGCAATGATACAAAATCAAAAGGATCATTTGCAGGCACTATTTGTGTAATATTTTTTACAGCATCTATTGAGACATTTAATGTCTTTGGTGACATGGAGTGAAAAATTATCACCGATTCGACACAGAAATCGCCACCTGTTTAAGAGTCACTTCAAGACTGATTACATTCTAAAACTGTAGAGAAAAAAGATAAGAAGCAGAATAATGGCATTAATCAATCTCCCACAACCTTTCGAAGCTTAGAAAAACGAACTTTGTAAAGGACAACCAAGTTCTGATTGTACAAAAATGGAGTTAGTGACTTATTCAGAACGGGTTTATAACAAGCTTATAATTCCCTTTTTTTAAAAAAATACATGTCAATTTGACAAATAATTAATTGATGCTAAGATTTTAGTAATGTGTTTTGTACACAAATAGTAAAGCTAGTTTGGAAACTCATTAAAAACAAAATAATATCTATACGAAAGAAGAAAACTTAAATTTTGTAAGCGCAAGCGTTGATTTTTTATTAAATGGGAAAAGTTAAATTGGCAAAAGTAACTTTTGCGTTTGAGCAATTTTCTGTCAAATAATTTTTTGTTTTCTGTTTTAAAATGAATTAGTAGTCTTAATGTGTTGCACGGGGATTTTTTATAATTGTTTTCAATAAAAAAAAATGTTAGTCGACAAATTTGGAAATAAATAAATCTATTTTACTTGACCTATAGTAAATAATTTTAAAAAACTTTATTTTTCTTGAAGTTGTTGTCTATAAGTTAAAAGAAATATAGAAATTTTTTGTTGAAGTAAAAGAGAAATTCGAATGATTTTAAAAGAATAGCATTCAAAGAAAAATCAGTAACACCCTATGAAAAAAATGGTTTTTCAAGTATCTGGCTATGCGATTTTGAACGTGATTTTGCAAAAGCGTGTAAATGAATTTTTTGATGTTTAGTGTCACTTGAATTAGAATATATGAATAAAATTGTTTTAAAGATATTATTACAGTAAAAGATTACATGAAATTTTTTTGCCAAAAATTCAAGGAATAAATTGATATATTTTTATGAAAACTATTACTATAATAACAATATTTTGCCAATATATAGCATACTTCGCTATAGAGCCTGAACGAAGATTTTTGAATTTTTTAATTCAGAAGGGAATTTATGCATGTGTGTTTTAAAATATCAGAGAGAGAGAGAGATAGTAGGTTTATTTTTTTTTATAAGAAAGACATTATTTCAATGAATAGTTAATCTGAAAATAATGTGAATTTTTTTCAAAAGTCCTAGTTCTAGTTATTTCACTAGTACAGATATCTTAGCTATATATAGGCAAAATATTATTATTATAAAAACATTTCCCATAAAAGGGAAATGTTTTAAAAATGTTATTTTTCCCCATTTTTTTTTTGTCAAAAATTTTATTTAGATAATTATTTATTGTAATATTAACTTTAAAACAATTTAATATTCTTACTTTACTTCAATTTACAATATATATATAAAAATATCCAAAATATTATTCTTTTATACAACTTTACAAAACCATGGAACCGAACTTAGTCGGTAACCTTAAAAAAAAAAAACTTTCAAAAGCAAGTAATTGACAAAAAAACAGCAAACGAAGTTATACAAACTAAATTAAAGTAAAATAGTATAACAAACATAAATATAATCCCTTTTTACATCATTTTATTAGGGACGGTTTATTGTGTTGCTTTCATTATACTACATTATGATGTTAAATTATCCTTTAGAAAATGAATTGTTTTTGTTTTTAAATTCATAGATTTAGTGTTATAATCCTGAATAAAGTTAGTCTGAATTTTATAGATACAAATTAAGTCCATTCTTATGGTGATCAGGCATTCTATTTCAACGGATTGCATTACAAATATGTGTGTACAAACACAATTGTTCATGGCCCGAAATTCGAAGGAATTGACGTGCAAACTATTATCCAATCTGTGCACACAAAAATGAATTCTAAATAATACGGGAGACGCCAGTTGTTTGTACAGCTTTCAGTCTGGCAGATGTTTGCCATAAATAATGAGTAAAACACCAACATTGATTATGTTTTCAAACAAAGGGTGCTTATAAATGACTCTTTTATATAAATCTGTTTGTGTATACATTATATATAAATCAGTCATAAACAGAAAGGAAATCACACACGTTTAGGTAATAGAAGCATTATTCATAATGCCTTTTTCGTTTGTTGAATGTACTTTTTCATTTAATCCGAAAACAAATTATTGTTAGAGGGACCATTAAATTTAAAATAATATTTCTCCTTTATTTACATAAACTTTGAACTGCATAATACTTTAAATCAAAATTTGTTCTTTGTGTAATATATTTAGATTTTAATAAATATCTTGTGTCTGTTGAAAATATGAAATATGTAGAATATATCGATTAAAAGTTTGAATTTGAAAGTGGATAGATTCGCCATCATTTGTAATCGGTGGCGCACAAAAGATTTTTCAAGAGAAGGGGTAGGGTCGAAACTCCACCGTTCTCGTATCGTTCCTCAATACGCCACCAAACATATTCTTTTTATTTTGTAGATTTTAGGGGAAAACAGTAAAAAAGTAAATTAGCAAATAAATAATTATCATTAATTAATAAAATAAATTGTTAATAACAAATACTTAATTAAATTCTACGTACATAGGATATTATCATCAAACTAAATAAAAAAAAACAAGGACTATGGGGAGGTTGGACCTACGGATCTCCCCTTTTGCGTGCGCCAATGTTTGTGTTATAGGTATTAAAAATATTTTTTAATTAGTATTAATAATGAATTTTGATAATACAGTGATTCATTTCCTAGTAATCGTCATTTTTAGTTACAGCTAAGCAAATCTTATATGTATCATATGTAAGAATTATTATATCAGTGTTGAAGAAAATAACAGAATTTTCCAAATCTACACAAGAAAGATATTTTAAGAAGACACAGTACGAATCAATTGACAAAAATTGATCAAAAAACCAAATCTAATTTTCTAAGCCTAAATTATTCTTTATATACTTTTATATAAACCTCACAAAAACTTTGAAAGCTCTAAACTTAAAAAACGCAGAATTATGATAGCTTTTAAGTTCGTTTTCATTCATATCCCTATGGCAAATCAAAACTTTAAACTCATTTATCTCAGAAAGATAAAATAACTAGTTTGTCTTCATTAAAAATGCTAAGACTTTTTTTTTTCTATTGTGCCTAGTGCTTTGAAATTTTTTTTTACCTATTGCTAGTAATACATGTAACAAAAATTGGTATGCATTTTTGAATCAAATCAATACTTATTTTTTTAAAAAATAATTGAAATCAGAATTTATACATTTTTTAAGGAATTTTCAATAAGCATTCATAAAAAGAAGTATTGTACGAATACCAATCATGTTATCGCAAAGCCCATACCAACTTTTGCTATACATACTTTAATGTACTTGTAAATCAAATTCCGTCGATGTACGTAAATTTTTATAGGGGGAGGAGTAGCATTTTAAAATCACTTCACAAATTATTAGTTTTTTCTTCTCAAAATTAAATGGCTAGCTTTTTATGAAATTTTGAGCATAAAATCTGTTTTACATAGTATGCACACGTAGGAGGCAACCAAAAATTTTTTGAAAATCCTTAAATTAAAATTTTTTGCGCAAATCGTACCATGTCCCTTTAATTTTTTTGCCGTAAAAGACTCTCTTTTGAAGTAGCTTTACATCCAAATAGCAGTACCTTTAAAGAACTCTTGGGATAAACTGAGTAATGCTATAGCATATATAGATACAGAGAGAGAAATAGAATATATAAATTTTTTAGTTTCTTAACGGGAACCACGAACACAAGAGTTTCAACGATAGCTCATGTAATCGTGTTTAAGAGAATTTGATCTTGGAGCTTTTTTAAACGGCTTAAAATTAATTAGAATTGAATTTTATGACATTTTTGCAGAAAATGAAGAATATTTTTTTAAAAAATACCGGCGTTTTATATAAGGTTTACGCAGTTTCGAATTTATGAATCAAGATAAAAAGAATGTAGGTGCTTTTTGAGGTCTTGTTTTAATTAACATTTGTGAACGTTTTATTTTAAAAGAGTTTTAATTTTTATTAAGATGAGAATAAAAAAAAAATTACAAATACTCTAACACAATGATGTATTTAGTTTTGCTTAACTGTTTCATGCAGCGATGTTCATGGTTTTTAAATGATTAATATGTTAAGATTAAGTTATATACATGAAAGCTTTTTGCCGAAGAGATCCTACAGCCGTGTAGTTATTTAAGGTATCCAGCTAACCTAAAATTGTGAATTTTGCCAAAAATTGACAATTTTTATGATTTTATTTTATAGGCCATCGTATTAACTTTATAAAAATATCAAGTTTATTATTTTCTTTTCATTAGAATAAAAACTACAATTGTTTTAGTAAAAGCCGATGCCATGACTTTAAGCCAGATGTACATCAAAATGAGTTTTACTCGAAATGTGTGTGTTTTTTTAAATGCTCAAACGCGGTGAGATATTGCTTAAATGTTGTGAAAATAGCTTACTGAAATTTTTTGTGTATGTTCTGTACAGTAGTAGAAGTGTTTGAACTTTCAGATTTAATAATCGCTGTTTTATTACAAAATTTACAGTCGCTTGTATGAATATAATCACTGTTTTTTAAGTAATTTCATATAATAACTAAGATAAAGTGCTCTAGTTTTTGTAAAAACTAAGATATCTCTTATCCTGAAGATCATTTTAAAAATGAATAACAAAGCAACACATCAAAACTGAAAAACTGAAATTTTTTTCATAAACTTTTGGCACAGAATGAGCCCTTTTTGCGTTATTTTTTTGTCAATTTTTAACAATTTTTTTCCATTTTAGTAATAATAATACACTTTTCTCTTCCTAATTTTAGCAAATTTTTCTAAAAATATACTAAACAAATCTAAAAACTACACACGCACACACACAAGATCCCCATACCTCCATTTTTTTTTAAAAAAAAAAAGCTATCGTAAGTAGTCGGATACCTTAAATAAATGTCCCATATTATATGAAAAGTTTTTGTCATTTTTTTAAAAAAATGTTTAACTACAGCATGTTTTTTACTTAAATCTGCCATGAAATTCAATTATGAATTCGTATAAGCATACATGTCTTTCTGTTGGTATATTAATGAGAAATTTAAAATTAATCACTCAGAATTTCTTAGTTACAAATTACGATTTATTTGTATAATTAATATATTTCATAAATAATTTTACTTTTAAATGTGAAATTGTAGCTGAAATTACACTATAAATTATCTTTAATGAACATTAAATGATTTAATTTAAGCCAAATATTCAGATAAAAGTTAAATATAAAACTGTTTTGATTATTTTATTAAAATAAGAAGTTACTTTTGCTTAAACAACAGCTTATCTTAAACTTTTAAGATATTTTTCAGCTGTAACAGAAACAATTTTTATTTTTAATAAAAAAAAAATTGACATACATTGTTATTCGATGATTAAATAATTTTGTAAATTATGCTAGATTAGTTAGAAAAACAGGGGCCAACTCCTAAGTTACAGGAGACTCAACTTATGTTATATTTAGACATTTTCAAATAAGTTTTAATAATGCAATCTCTTCCAATAAAGGGCCCTCAAGAAACTTTGATACAGAAACCACACAAAACCAGATACTCCAGTGTAGTTTAGCGTTATTAACAAGCACCATTGAAAATAAAATTTTCTGGTTCAATAACAAAAAACACGATTAATTCAAATTAATTTCATCATATATTCGTTTTTATGTACCACTAATAAGAAATAACGACAATGCATACTAAATTGAACTTATGCATAAAAAAAATTAAATAAAAAACATCAACCGATCTTTTTGAAAAAGAAGAGGAAAAGAAAGTTAATTAAGGACTTATATTCCCACTAGTATCACTCTAAAACCATTTACAAGAAAGCCATAAAATTTCTTTCTCTAAGATTATTGGCACTGGTACCGTAGTCATTTCTTTTTTAACGAAGCACAACAAAAATATTATTTCCTTTAAAAAAAAAACGGAAAGCATTTTACAGAATGCCTGCTACCTCCAGCGATCGCTGAAAGTGAAAATGAGCTAAGCCTACTAGGACGAAAAAAAATCGATCGGTCATTTCGCCTGACAATCGCCGGTCTCCTTATCTGGTGGCGCCGAATCAATATCAGACAGCTTCGGTAAACGCGTTACTTAACCGTAGAGACAGCATCTCGTATAGCACTTATTATCGGAATCGAGGGGGAAATAATAACCGAAATCTGATTTCAGACCCACCTTTCGAGACGATATAGGGTCCCAAGGGCTCTCAATTGAAATATAATTCGATGAGGATGCTTGTTCCTAACCGGATTGCTATTATATAGAGATTGGACAAAGCGGAAATTGAAAGGGACTGCGAAAAAGATAATGTTGGAACCACGCGGGGACGAAATCTGTTTAGGGCTCAATTGGATGGTTATGTGAACATGATTAGTGTGCTGATTCGGAAATTGGTTGGTGGTGAGTTCATGTATCAAATATGAACTGGAAATGTGATTTTCTTACAAAGATGACCAATGTGTATGTTGCGTTTCATGTTGAGCAAACTTATAAAAAGAAGTTTCATGATTTATGATCCAGTTTTATGAGGGGAATACAGCTAATATATTTTTAAATATTTTTTAATAAAATGAATGTGTTTTTTTCTGATGCAATAGTATTTCCATTAATTTTTAAAATTATTGAATACAACAGTTTCATTCAATCACACTGGAGAAGTTATTAATTATGAAAGAAGTAGGAGAATTACTTGTGTGTGTGCTTATCAAAATCAATATGTGTATATGTCATTATTGTTGATACTAAGAAAAAAAAAGATATAACTTTACAAGTCATCCAGAAATTGAATGTTTTTCGGCTAATGTTAAAGAATATGACTCAAATTCGGAATATTTTTTCAGATATAAAAGTACTAGAACATTCATAATATATTCTGGCTTCACTATCTAGTAGAGAATCACTTATTTTATCATACCACTCACTTTTTTACGAGTTCGCACATTTTTTTTGTATGTAATGTGATTTTCATTTTTCTTCCATATCGTAACGCTAAATGAGCTATCCCTTTACAAGTTAAAAGGAAAAACTGATTATTTATGAAATATTTGGAAATTTTAATCACTGAATTATAAACAAATGCATGAGTTACAATGATATAAATTTTTATAAAGATTGAGTCATTTTTTTTATGTCCGAAAATATGCTCCGCGTTAAGTTCACGCTCTCGTACATATGGTGAAAGTAGCCTTAAGAGATTTTGAATACCTAAAAATTAATTGTTTCCTACTTAAATCTAATAATGAACGTTTTAAAAATGGTTATCTTACGTCATTGCTTACATGTTCAATATAAGATGTGGTACAGATAATAAATACATCGATAAAATTTAAATAGACAGCTAAGTACAGATTGCTAAAATCATGAAAAGGGTCATTTATTTAAAAATCCTTTTAACACAAGCAGTGGGGTGCTCTCACTTATGTTTTAAATAAAAACTTTTTAAGATACAATAGAAATTTTTATTTTTAATGCAATAAGTAAAAAAATCTTAAAAAGGATATGAAGTTTAGGTTTTTACCGTATAACTGATCATACTGAAGGATTATTTGAAACTCAAAAAATTACCTACAGGAATTTTCACGTGTCGAAAATTTTACATGGCAAATCAAAAATTACCTTTTCTCTAAAATCTTTGTTCTTCTGTAAACTACACTCGCAATATTCATTTTTTTTCTCATTATACATTGATCCTAATATATTTCATTTTAAACTTAGTGATAAAATACAAATGTTGCTTTTAAAAATTTGATGAAATTTAATAATATTTCGCTTCACATATTATATATATATATAAATATATAAAGATAAATAGAGTAAAATAAAACAAAATGTAAAAATATGTATTATTCTGTACAAGTAAGATCACAATTTTGCTCATTTTTTCAGCCTATCTATCACGTTATTGATGCTATCAAAATTCTCAACATCCATTCATCTGGAACAGACTGACTTGAAGTTAAGTTAGAATTTTCATTCAATAAGTGAAGCATAATTTCTTTATGAAATTACAAGAAAATATGAAAGAGGAAACAAGAGCAACGCACGAATATTTCATTATTCCATGCAACTCATTTAAGTCAGCATGCTGTATTTGATAATGTCATCTTAAAAAAAAATGCAATTCTTTAGTTATCCTGTGGTGAAGTTTTGTACTCACTTTTGTTCCTTTTTTGTAATGTTACGACAAATAGGATCTCTAAGATAATTTAATTCCGAATGTTTGGTAGTTGATGTATTTGGAGTAATGCCAGTAATACGTAAACAATAAGGAAAGAGAACTTTCCCTTGGCTACAGGGAATATAAGGCAAACAAACGAATAAAAATCATTACAAATTCTTTTAAAAAGAATTTAATCAAAATATCCTTTTGTTTAATAATATGTAGTCAGTGAGGCAATTACAATGGAAGTAATAAAAATGAAATACGTACAAATGAAATGTAAGCATTTTTTTTTCTATAAATTCAAAATAAAACATTTTTTTTCTTTATAATGAGTCTTCCATTAGCTTGTTAAATAAAATAGATGGATAAAAGGTCCAATTATTTGTAAGAAACCGTCGTACATAACAAGATTGTTTAGTTGATTGTTTATAAACAATTCAAAGATACCCTCACATAAACAGTTGTATTTCTTAATAATAGTGAAAAAAATGGCCATGATAAAATAATTCATATTCAATCTATTGAAATAAATTGATTAAAGCAAACTTATTTTCAAACATCTGAGTATGTGTGTGACTTTGCTCAAATATTTCTCTTTCAAAGTTTTAATAAAACATTTGAAGTTTCATTTTTTTCAAAAACTTGGAAGTACTGTTTGAAACTAAAAAAATTTGGTAAAAAAGTAATTTATACAATATTTATTTTCATATAAATGTGCAAAGAAGTTAAACAAATACAAAAATTTGGCCTACAGAGGTACACAGTTTTGTAGGTGTATAATTTTTTCAAAGATTCTGATTTCTTAAATAGTACCCCCTTGAAGTTTTAAAAGAACTCGACATAAGTATTAAATAGTGATTTATCTACAATACGTCCAAAAATGTACAACGATTAACATTATTTCAAACAATTAAGTCCAGTTAATAATAAAGACAGGAGAATTAATAGAATATGTTAATTTTGTTGGAAGTATGTATTTTTACTAGCGCAATATAAAAGCAATGAAATTACATATATATATGTATATATATTATGTAAAAAAAGTAAAAATATTTAGAAATTAGTTTCTTTAGAATGCAAATAACATTTTTTATTATTATTCTTTTTTTTTATCATTTTTAAAGAAAAATTGTAACTTCATTTATTTCTGTCAGATCACCGTAGTGCATATTATTTAGTACTGTAAAAAATGAAACAACTTTTGGTTATCATATATATAATTCTGCTTCGTATAATTTTCACTGGTGATTCAGCAATAATAATCTCTCCCTCCTTTAAAAAAAGAACACATGGCATTATTTTGAAAGAAAAGAAAGCTAAAAGAAAAAAAAAGAATGGTTTAAACAAAAAAAGTAAGGCTCATTAAAGATCAACCCAAGTGAACTAAATGTACAACTCATACTTCCCGCACTTTTACCTAGAAGCAAACACACAAAACTATGTAAACAAAACACAAGAGCGGAATAACGAAGAAGAATCGAACACATCACTGCACTTGAGAAGACCTATAAGCACTAGGCTATCTGAAAGAGCTTTCTTTTTCTCTTTTTTTTCTCATCCCGCCCCAACCAAAGTTAAACAAAAGAGGTATGTCAGTGTTCTATGTTCAGGAGAAAATATTCTTGAGCTTTGTCCTGTTGCTTGGCAAGACTTGTTCATTGAACAACCAGCGTATTGTAAACCAGATAAATCGAAAGTGTATTACATTTTCCCCCTCAACATCTTAACACAGTCTTTGTTTGGGTTTGTCTGCAGAATCTTTTTAAAACAAATTTTTATTGTAATCAGTGGTTATACTAAAAGAATAAATATGTCTACCTATTCAACAACAGCCAATACTGCTGAAGAACACACACACACAACTGTTATGTACTTGAACAGTGAGGCCTCTAAGAGGGTACTAAAAATGATTCATTTTTAAGCTATTGAAAATAATTCCCGCTAACATTATCACATTTGTAAACAGCCACGTGTTCTTTTAGCACCACATTTATAAAACAGAACATCGTAATTACACTCATTTTACATCGGAAGCCTGAGCAAGAATAAGGTGATATTATTCAATACTTAACTAAATGAAATTCACTTGTTCTCCTCATTAAACTTAATTGGCTCCATATTTATGCCTCTTGAAAAAGGGCCGAATCACATCATTTTTCAAACGAAATAAAGTTAGAATTAAATCATTTACAGAGCTCCCTAGAATTTAATTGAATTATTCGATAATTAATAAAAGAATATTAATTTTTTACGAGTTCTTATACGTCATTAAATAAGAAGAGTATTATTATTATTATTTTATATAACAATTAAGAGCTAGGGAGCTTTTAGCTTAACACGAATGCGAGTTTTCGTCTGAAAAGATAATTCTAAACTTAAAAAAACTTTTTATTACAAGTACTGTCACGTCACAAACTGTACATGAGTTTATGTCACAAAACCCGAGAAAAATTTCATTTTTTTTTAAGAGTAATTTTAAAATATCACAGTATCTTACAAAACATGAGCTACAGACAAAATACGACACTACGTCACGTGGTAAAATCTTTGTTGTATGCTACCATGGCAAATATTATCAGTCTAAGGATATTGTAAAGAAGATTTACAAATAATAAATTGTTTTCTAACTACTTAAATACTTTCAGTAACATTGTCTTATGTTTATATAGCATTGGCGCACACAAGGGGGAGTCCTAGGGGATCAGACCCCCCAAAGCCCTGATTTTTTTTTCCGATTTATTATAATTCTAAGTATTTAGTACGTAAAATTTAAATATTTATTATAAATGATTAATTATGTTAATTAATGCTAATTATTTATTGAATAATTAACTTTTCCCTGTTTTTTGTTCCCGAAAGTCGAGAAAATCAAAAGGAGCATGTTACAAGAATGGTGGAATTTCGACCCCTTGAAAAATTCCTGTGTGCGCTACAGGTGTATAGCATAGTTATTCTGATTGGTATTTGCATATTTAGGCCCCCCTTTTTACGCTCCTTTTTTTTTAAAAAAAAGGGGGCAAAAAGCACATAAAAAACAAGGTAAATTTGTTAATGTATTGATTTTTTATAAAAGTATATAAAAAGAAAACCACATTGCACTTGTAATGAACAGAAATAACATATTTTTGCTTAATCGATAACTTACAAGTTATTTCTTAGAATTGAAAATCAGTTATATATTTCTTCAGATTGAAAATATTTATTCAAATTTTTCAAAAACTTATATAGTCAAAAGTAATAGTGCTTTAAAGACCAACTTTAAATAATAATGATAAAAAATAATGCACAAATTGGTTTTCCCACTCAAGCAATGATTGGCCAAGATATATAGGCATTTTATTTACATATTTAAATGTATAACTGGTATTAAAAAACGGGATATTAATACATATATATATGTATCGAGAGAGAGGTAGAGTGAAAATTGTTTTAAAACGGGTGATCAAAAACGGATCAAAAGAATAAAATAAAATGTTGCAAAACACTAAGAGATATTTTTAAAAAATTAGAAGGGGTGGGATATACATATATGCGAATTATTAACTTATTTAAAAGTAATTGGGATCCATGCATTAGATATTAAAAACTCTTTTCTTTTTTAACATAAAATTTTTCTTTATTGTGTGCGGTAGTGCATGATTTTTTTCCTTGTAAAGTTATAATTAAGAACTAAATTTTTTTTTTCGATATCAGAGACCAGAAAACAACGTCATTAAAAACGCATTAGCCTTTCCTATACGAAGAGAAACAATTTTTACTTCTTTCGTCCTTTTAATTCCCTCATTTAAGTCAAGAAAATACATTCTTGCCAGTTTTAATGACAAAATTTGCATAAATAATGATGGGAATCAACTAATTCAACTTTTTCTTTCTTTTTAGTGAAAGTTTAATTTGTTCATTTAATATGAGATATTTGCAGAAGCATATTTAAGTGTTTAACTAAATAAACTGATACGAAATTTGAAATTAAGAAATAAACTCGAAACTGATTCTATTAAACATTTGAGTATTTATTTAACCCTTTATCTACCGCATTATGATTTACTGCAGTTTTTTTTCATGCAATATTTTTTTTGAACCACTACATTGACAATTAAGTGATACACATAAACACAATACTCAACTTTGGGAAATTTAATTAATTAAAGCTAATTAATTATATAATTAGCATTTAACTGTAAAATTCAATAATTAGCATTTAACTGTAACTGTAATACATTTCACTGTGAAATTAATTATACACACTGTTCACTTAAAATAAATAGTCAAATCATTTTCTAAGGTCTTCATTAACATACAAAAAAATCAGACATTTACCTTTTGACGTTAACTATTTTTTCGGAACAAAAATGACAATCTTTGTAATGCGCTGAAAACGCCATCAGCTGAAAACGCAATTTCTGCTATAAAACTATTCGCCTTACCAACTAAAATACTCGTCATAGAACCCATGCTGCTATATATCTTGGAAGAGGGGATTTAAGAGAATATTCCTGCTAATTATCGTCAGAGTATTCATAAAAATGGTTATGCTATGTAATTTTAAATTGAGTGGTACTTATAAGTACCGTCGGTAGATAAAGAGTTAAGCATTTGAGTATTTATTTAAAGATAAAGAGTTTTTTTTTGACAATGACTAAGGAATTTAATTGAATACTGACTCCTTGTCATCAAAATGTAGCGTGTTATTTATAAAATAAAGTAAATAATCATACATATTTGTCCATAAAAGTTTAATTGAGTAAGCTAACAGAGAAATTTAGGACACCATAATTAAACATACATTTGTGAAAATAAATGATTAATTTAAATATTAAATGATTGCATATTTATAAAATTATAATTAAAATTTTTGATTTTGCAAAACTCCTCATGCTCTACATTACATAATAATAGGCTTACAGATGTAAATGGCAACAACATTATCTAATTTAAATAAAAAGAAAAATTAATACATTTATGATATAAATAAAAAGGAAAAGGAAGGGTGAAAATACAAATATAAAGAAGGAGGGAAGGTACCTATAAAACTTTAAAAATCTATACAGTAAACACAATTTCTTAAAGCATTAAGGCTTTCAAAACAATTGACCAACAAAGATAAAACATGTGGCCAGAAAATACATAAACGTTTCAATTAATTTTTGAAATGTTAAAAATTTTGATAGAATTACATACATTTATACAATTTAAGCATCAATTTTAACAACTTCATATTTAATATTAGATGTATTAGAGAGTTTTGTGCATTTAAAATATGTTTTAAAAATTCTTTAAAAAAGAAGTTATTCTCAGCAATATTAATTTATATATTTTTTACAACTACATTTAGAGTAAACTTCTAAAAAGTAGAAATTTCGATTGCAATTACAAATCTTCAATTCCATGCACAAATTTTTATGATATGTCATTGCGAAAATTGATAAAAATGTTTGAAAATGTATTTTCAGTTGTTTTTAAATTTATAATCGTTACATTTTTTACAAAATTATTTTATAATCACTATGTCATTTTCTTATTTAATTCAATAATCAATTTTTTTAACAGCATCCCATTTTATTTTTAAAATCTTAGCGTGTTGATAGTTTAAACTATTTAATCACTCACAATATTCTGTTTTAAACTTGCATCCTCCCAAGTGTTTCTAAACTTTAAAATCGATTTTACAACATTCAATTTTAGATATCTCATGTTTTCTTTAAAGATAGATAAACAGAAAACTAATTTCAAACACAAATTCAAAGCAAATAAAGAACTATAACAAAGTAATCACCGACATCAACTATATTAAATCACGCAGAACACAACCTAACGTCAACATGCAAGCTTGTAGAAATTGATTCTGATAAATGATTCCATATCAACCCCATGATGTTGCAACCAAACGGCATTCATATGTCAATATTTTGTAATGCTTGACAACGGTCATACAAAGAACGCTATCAATCTTTTTTCTGAACGGGAAAGGACGACAAGAAATAGAAAATATATTGACCGCTATTGACAAATGATAGCCGCAAATATACACGGAAAAATTGAGATTAATTTCTGAACTTAATGTTTTTAGAATACCTTCTTTTGTAACTTTGTTAGCTTTATAAAAAGATAAATTCAAAACATTGTATCAAATGTGATATCCATGTTACAACCACGTATTCATAAAGCAACAAAATTATTTTTAAAAAACAAGGCAATTAAAGAAAGAAAGTTATGAAGATGAGAATTGAGTTTATATTGATTCCTGACGGTGTATCAAAAAATAGAAAGTGCTCATTTCTTAGTTATTTCTTTTTTAATGAACAAAGCTATACATTTACGTAGATTATAAGTTCATTGAAAAGACAACGAAGCCCTTAGAAATTCAATGGAATTCATTATGATACATGAGAAGTGATTATATATATGTGTGTGTGTGTGTATTGTTATATTTATCCTTACGTTAAATTTAATATGCTTCATTATTAATACACATTGATTGAGCCTAGATTAATAACTATTCATATTTTTCTCTTAATTGATAGCAATATCAACTGATACTGTTAAATGAGTAAGCTTGGTATTAACATATTGTGTTTGATAAAAAAGTGTTTGAGGAGATAAAAATAGGTACGCATTAAAAACAAAGCCACTTTAGCAACATTACGGTTAAAATTTGAATAAAAATATTTTAGTAAAATAATTCAACATAAATTTCATTGATATTTCAATTAGTTAAACTTTATGTATTCCCGCCATTGTAAAATGATTAAAATACGTAATCAAACGTATAAGAGTTATAAAAAATTCTTTAAATAGCTAAGAAAACCATTAAAAAATTTTTAAAAGAAAAAAAGTGAATGAAATATATAATATATAGATATCTTAGAACTGTTGCATAAATCTTTGTATAAATTTTATTGCATGCTTACACAGTAATTGCAATTAGAATTCTTAACGGTACGTTTTGATTTAACTTTTATGCCTAAAAATATTTGAAACTTTTTTTTTAGTAATAAAAGCTAATTGCTTCTTATCAGTTTCTTTCCTTCTTAATGAGGTTTTTAAGACAAACAACTAAAATCTAAATTTTTATAACATTTGATATACATAGCATTACTTAAATTTAATAAGATTTTGTGTTGAGCATAAAAAGGTATACAAAGAAACATGACTGCTGTATTTACTGATAAAAGATACATTGCTAACTTTGATATATATTTCGATATAAATCGCAGTTTAAGAATTTTTTTAAAAAGGGTATCAGATCATATATTATCGCGCAATAAAAACCCAAGCTCTCGACTTTAAAGTTTTTTCGCAAGGTGCCTTGTGCTTCTTCCTGTCCTACCACCAAATAAGTTCAACAATGTTTAATTATAAATATTGAAATATACACAATAAATAACTTTAAAGAAGATTATAGATACACGTTTTGTGGCTCAAATTAAACAAATACAAAAAATCATTAATGAGAACATCCGAGATTTATATGAACATAGACAACTGCTTAAAATTTACTTAATTTTCTTTTTCATAGCTACTTCTAGATATTAAAAATATCTTGATAAGAGCAATAAAGTTAAGAATGAACTAAGTTATAAGAAGTTTTTATCTCTCTCCGGCTACCTAGAACAATGACAACTATATTTAAGACTTTTTCCTGTAAGAAATATATGATTATAAAGTTAACATTATTACACATTGAATAAAATTTTGTATTATTATTTTTTTTCTTAATTCAAATTTTGATTTAATAGTTGAAAAGCACTAAATATTAAATTAACAAGCTTGCCGTAACGCTCATGTTATATTACCTTTTAAAGCTGAATTTTTATAGATAAATTTTAAATAATTGTTTTAAAGAATCACCAATTTTAAAATTCATATGTTTTTAAAAAATTCAAAATGATAATATTAGTCTTTACCTAAATGAAAAAGCTAGTTTTTCTAACGAAATTAGTTATGAAATTTAGAAAATTTAAATCAAACCAATTATGTATAATTAAAAGTTCAGTCTTAAAATGCTAACTTTCGTTTCCGACTTTAATTAATTTATTTGTAATTTCTTTCGTTTTCAATCTCAACGTATAATTCAATTACAAATATGAAAATCAAAGGAAAAAAATTAAAAATTTGGCATTGAATCAATTGTGCAATTTGTTTTTAATCTTTTAAATTAACTATTAACTTTTGATATTAGGATGAAATTAAATGTAAACAACGGTTAAAATTTATCCATAACTCGAAAATTAATATTTACAAATCAATTATCTTTGCAAGTCAGGATTTATTAATCTCAATGTGCTCATGATATAATTTAAAACTAATTTATATCTATTTGAGAAATCATACCGGTTAATTTTACATTTTAGTGTAAAAAATAAGACTCGGAAGTGTAACTGAGAATTTTCGCAGCATTTGAATTTAATATTACGTCAAAGATAAACAAGATATATAATTAAACTCATTAATTTAATCCAGTCATTAAATATTGCAATAATCAGATGTAATACATTATATTTTAACTTTATTTTCCACATTTATCTTACGAAATCTTAATAAGAAATTAAAGGATCCTGATAAGGAAATTTCTAAAATTTTAACAAAAAACGAATTTTGTAGTGAAGTACTAATAAATTTTTTTCTTTAACTACCTAAATGAAAAAAGATATAAATTACAAAAAAATCGTGGAAGACATTTATTTCAAACTAAGGGAAATTTTGGAAGAATTAAAAAAGAGAACTCTCAAAAATCATTCCAAGTAATCTAATACGATGGGTGAAGTACTTTCACACTACAATGGAATACAACTCATACACAGTTTAGCCTCATTAAAACATAATCAACAAATCCTTCACAAGTACCAACTTTTTTAATGATTTTTACTGAAAGAAAATACAAAAACTGAGCAACAAAAATGGATAATTCGATTTCAGCTCATATTAATGCATTATTCCTTAAACAGAAAAGATTCACAAAGCAAAGATCGTATTAACAGCTGTTAAAATATCCTCTCATGGTTTCAACTACCAGATTTAATTCAAAAAATAACTGATACTTCAACTAATATGGGGAAGAAAGAAACAAAAACCATTTGCCCTTCAATTAGTCATAGGTGCATTAAAATAATGGATTAAAAAGTATATTTCGCTATATTTCTTCTATATCAGTATTTAAAAGTGATACAATATCTGTTAATTTCGTAAACAAAGTATATAAACATATCAAATTTTCCAATAAAAAATTACTTTTAGCAATAAAACAAAATGTAATCAACGATATTGCTGTTTTTAGTTTAATTTGTAAATTAAAGCTGGAAGCAACGGATATTATATTTGAAAGTATGTATTTAGTTTTTTGTTATTTAATGATAAGCATTAAATGAATTATAATTCAATTTCTAGAAATTTACATAAGAAACTTTTGTGTTAACTCCAGTTCGACTACTATTTTCTTTTCCCGACATCTTTACACCTCGCAACAGTTAGTTTAAATAAACCAGAAAAAATTACTAAAAACATGTACTTTCCTTAAGGATGTATTTAAAACAATATACAAACGACTTTGCTAATTTTATAATAAAGCTTTTCATGTGTACATTTCATAACAAGACTAATTCCTTAAAATTCAACTATCACATACATAAGATAAGGTATATTAATCAAAAATTAAAATTCCTAATTTGAAAAACATAAAGAGCTGGAGTATCTACTAATATTAAATTTGAGAGTTTCATTTTCCAACAGACCTACAATGAACCAACTAATACCGGTCAATGTTTCTACAATTAAATACTTCTCTTTATTCTCCTAATGTGCATTTATTTGCTGAATAAATATATCTATGACTGTCCATTTTTTCTTTCTGAGAATCATTTTCAAAAAAAAAAATTCTGCTTTAAGATAGGAACTTGACAAGCTTAACACAATATAGATTTGATGCTTAACATTAACATTTTATTTCCTACAATTGAACGCAGATATGAAGTAAATAATTAGAAACTTTTGATTTAAAGATTCTGTAAATCATTTAATAAGTTTAAGAGCCATCTAATATCGAATAAATCATTCTGTTTTAGTGTTTTCTATAAAATAAACAAACATATACCTATCGGAAAAATCACCCTGGAAGTATTTTTTTAGTAGCCAACTACCTCACACACATTTTGGGGTGGAAATTAATAATGTCACCTTAAATTTAAACGCCCCATTCGAAGAAATTTTCTCTTAAGCCTACTTCGACCGACAACTTTCCATTGATCGATGGTCACACTTCAGACAGCCGCCGAAGTCAAAATTGGCACGGGGCCCACAATTCCCTTCACCGTTCAAAACCAAAACAAAACTTTCAGAATACAAAGAGTCAAAGCTTACCTGTCATCGTAGGCGAAATCAGCTCCCAGCGTGTTCCAATACAGGACCATAGACAACCCCGTAACGGTGGCGACTATGGCATAGTAGTATTCCATATTCGGCGGAGCTACTTTGGCCGTAGTTATACTCCTAGCCGACTGAAACTTATGAGCCCGGTTACCAGATGACTGAGAGCTACTCGTCTCTCTGCCGCGATGGGACTGCGCACGCGCATATCGTCCCGCCATCGAATCGACCAATCGCTGAGGAGCACCTGCGAGAGATGTTATATGTTACTTGTCTAGTGTATATATAAAAATGAATATGCAACAAAAATATAAAGAAAAAAAATGTTAAATTAGCGTTGCGAAGTTGTACGGAAAAGTGAAAGACAGACAAGAAGGAAATAAATAAATATTTTGGAAAGGATTTACTCGGTTGTTAGAGGATACTTAGAGGTGAAGTGTGTGGACCATAATAAATCTCAACGTAGATGTGTAAAATGCTAGTTTCGGTTTGTTGGGCAAAATACGGGATTTCCGCGCTGGGAGTATACTGAAAGGGACATTGCGAGTTAAATATGCAGAGAGGAGAGAGAATACGTTAAATTTGACTGCAGTTATAAAGTTGATGCGGTGTAATTTTAACACAGTACTTATTTAATTTTTTACTACAATTTCGATTTTTTGAATTTCACTTAAAAAATCCTTAAAATGCATTATTACCATATAAATTGTTTTGATATCGATAATAGTGTAGTTTTTCTTTTTTATAGACTATCCTCGAGCAATTAGGAAAATTCAACGTTCTCTCTTTCAATAAAAGTGTTAGAATTACATAAAAGAAATAATGAAAAGTAAAATATTATACAAAATGAATATACAAATAATAATGATAAATTTAAAAAATACTAAAGGAGCATCTTTTTAGATAGTGTCGACAGGAATTTAAGCTTTAAGTGTAGAAGGGACTTATATTAGAAAATACTTCAATGTTGAGATTTTATATTATTATTGTTGTTATTATATATGTTTAGATTTTTAAGTTTTTTTTACATATATTTAGATTTTTCGATTTATTTACATATATTTAGATTTTTATTGAGTAATATTTTTCATTGATACAAAGTAATATTATTTAAAATTGTCACTTGATAATATATTTAAGATTAATTTTTTTTAAAAAATGAAATCCTTCAGAACATTAAAATTTAAAATCACGCAATCTGACTTAAATTTTAATCTAAGAATTGTATAGCCTAATGTTATGATGCATGCCGAAATGCTTAGAATTAGTCAAAATTTTTACACACTGGGCTAAGCGATTGGATTATTCATATAATTAATCCTTCATCCGTTTTTACTCTAATAATATTGGTCCAAACTTGATTATTTTCTTTCTAATAAACTTTATCTTTTTTTTTTAATTATCAATAAATTTGACTAAGGTACTTGAAAAAAATCTAATTTTTAAAAAATATAGTACGCTATATTAAACTGTAAGAATAAGTACTCTACCATAGTAATAAAATGAAATGTTTCTTTTGGAATACATATATAAACTAGATATCTGCAAACTTATGTTACATAAATATTTTTAAAACTAGTATAAATATGTGGCAACACTTAAGAATTTATTTCATTTTATCGTCTGGAAATAAATTTTCTTTAAGTGAGAAAAGAATTTTCACTTCGCTGATTTTCCAAAATGTCGAGTGTAATGGACTGAAGAAGTGCACATTAAATTTTGTTTTCGTGATGGAATTTCTGCTACTAACATGATTTAATGTTGCAAAAACCTTTTAAAGAGACAACTGTTTATCAGAAACAATAATAATTGGTTCGTGTTCAAAATCTAGTAAATGTTTACCGTTTTATTTGATTGCTGTGGGGCTGTGCATCATGAATTTCTACTAACTGGCCAGACGATCAATAAAGATTATGCTATGCAGTTTGCGTAATGCAGTTAGTCCAAAAACTCATGGGCTTACATCTCGATTAAACGTCTCCCCACAACGCAGTTGCTATTTGGGATTTTTTGATAAACCCTTCAACACACACAAATGCGGCTCCAGAAATCCCGTATTCAACTGATATGGCACCGAGAGGTTTATTTTTACTTTTATTTTCGCGATTGAAACTGCTTCTTCATAGTCCCCATTTTGAATTCATAGATGCAATTTAAGGCATGCTTTAAAAATTAGGGGGAAAAATCTTTGCAAAAGCACCTTGAAGTCACAAAGGATATTAATTTGTAGGTGATGTAATAAATTTTAGCCAACAAATTGATATCCTTCATCTTGTGAAAAAATCTTCGGGTTATTTTTAATCAGCGTAGTATTTTTGTATAAAAAGTTTAATTTCAAGTGCCATAAGTCATTTCATTAAATTAAACATGATACAGAAAAATGTAAATAATTTTTAATTTAAAAATATAATACCCCTAATTATCATGCAATGACATTGGCACGTTTATTAAATAATATACTTTTTCTCCATTAAAAAACATAATTTACCTGACGTATCATCTTTTTTTAAAAGAATAAAGAAAATTATATAAACAATTTCTTAGTATCGTTCTCTTACTTTTCTTTAACACATTCACATTTATGTTTTATTTTAGTTGAGAAGGGATCACTAACCAACTATCCAGCGCATCTCGATGCCTTTAATTATATAATATGATACTTTACTAATAATAGAATTATTTTAGACTTTTTCAGTGTATTCTTAAATTAAGAAGCTGTATTCACATAAGGTAACTTAAATTATACAGGAGTAAAACACATGAGTCTCTTATAGAATAAAAATTTTAAAAAGGGTGTGGACAACTATCCTTGCAAACTCATAATGAACATTTGTTTAAGTATCATTCTCTATACTACAAATATTTTTAATTATTTTTAAGCATATTGAACATTATATATATATATATATATATACAGAGAGAGAGAGAGAAATAGACAGAGAGAGAGAGAAAAAAAAGAGAAAAATAAAAGATACTTCAAAATTACAAAAACTAAACAAACTGCTTTAAAAAAATCTGTAGAATAAATTAATAATTTCTATCTTCATTTTATGTCTCGATTTGATACTTTTATATGGAAATTTTAAGTTATAAGCAAACTTACAAAAATAATAATGATAGACTTTTCGTTTTTGAAACTTAATTTGTTCTTTAAGTGTCTAAGTAAACTAACTTTTAAACGCTTAAAAATCACCATCTTCTCTAAGGCTCCTATCACTTAATGATCAGAAAAACAATAATTCTAAATACGTGCACGCTTTTCCAGCTGAAAAAGTATTTAAACAACTTTATTACTATCACGCAGAAATGAGCATATTTTATTATACTATTAATTTCCTTTTAAGGTAACTCTAATCTATCGAAATATGTTTCTTGTGCCGTCCTCTATAAAGTATTTCAAATAGCTTTTTAGCTTTGTGTACACATTTTAAAGCGAGCCTTTGCATATAATTATATTTTTTAGAATATTTAAGATAATATAATAAATATATGTGTGACTGTGCTATATAATCACAAGACTTGCAGATACTTCAGGAGCTTTACAACACCAATATGTGCTTTGAGTCAAAATATACTGTTTAACGGTAGACGACGACAACTTTTACTTGATGACGCCGCTGTTAAAGCCCGTTGCCGACCCGAAGATCGAGAAAGGCCGGTAGCTCTGGCGTGGCCCCACCGTACGCATTTTAGACACCCAGATTGTAAATAAAAGTTCAAAGTGAACCATAAAACCTGATAGAAACTGTCTGTTCAGAAATTTTTGAAAAAAATCGTTATTTTTAAAATATTACGTAAAGGGAATTGAAAGCATAATACATTAATGACTGTTAATGATTCAATACAATTTGCAAAAAACAGTGCTCAGAGAGAATTGAATATATATACTAGGTATTTATTTACATAAGGTTCTCAAATAAACTGGCTGATTAGATACTGATAGTTTTTAACCAATTCTCAACTAATGTGCCCTGGCAACTTGAAGTATATCGAAAAAATAGTAATTGTACCTAAAAAAAGTTACTAATTAAATTACTTTCAAAAAATAATTCTAAAATTCTACTATAAAGCTTAATTAATATCTTTAATTACAAATAATTTTGAATACTAATAAAAATAAACAGTATTTTATTTCACACAGCACAGTATTAATGTTCATATTTTTCTTTTTCATTATAAACAATATATGATAAGTTTATTTCTTCCATAAAAAGGGCTTTTTAAAAATGTATATTAAGATTTAAATTTGCTGTATAGCAGAAAATAGCTTCCATATATTATGTAAAATAGTCTGAATATTTTAACATTTTATGTAGTCAAGTGTTTATACTATTACTGTTCAGAAATTAGTATTAATTATTTAGTGAATCAAAAAAATTTCAATATGAAAAAATGAATGAAAAAAGGTATTATTATATATTAGCAACATAACAAAAATTAATGCTTTAGGTTGCTTGGACGTAATTAAGTAAGTTTACAGTTTAAAAAAAAATTACGTAGTAAATATGCTTCTGTCAGGGATTTTATGATAATGTCTTCTCTTCACATTTACAGAAATGGTTTTTGCTACCTTCCGTACGTTACTTTAACCAAAAGCAACTCAGGGACCATAAAACTTATTAAAATAGCTTATTATCAACATTTAAATTATTTGTATAATAGTAAAACAAAATAATCAAAGTTCTATATAGTTAACTGTAACAAAGAAAATAACCATATGTTGCGAAATAACCGTAGAGAAACATATTGATTAAACTTAATTTAATATATTTTGTAATTCTAATGACACTTTTAAAGAAGATTTAAATCAACACATTTATTATATAGTATTTTCTTATAAATTCCAAAACATAAAAAGTAGAAAACCTAAAAATGCATATTTTTTTATATATACATAATTCATTTTACTATTAAAATAATACAACACAGAAGATGTATCTAAAAATCAAGAATTGATATCAACATACATTAAAAGGGGAAAAAATCTGTGGAGACAGAATTACATTTTGCGGCTTAAGGCCAAAGAGCAAACAAAACAAAACTTACTAAAAAACCCCTAATACTATTGTAATAAAGAAAACAAAGTCATTAAATTATTTTTTTGAAGATATGTTTAATTGAAAAATATAATTAATATTTGCTTATAATTAAATGAATAATAGGACAATTTTATTCCATAAAATATATTTTGAGTAACTACAGAGCAGTAATTGGTAAATTATCTTGCAACTTGGAACCCAGGTTAAATGTCTTCATCGACAGTTGATATTGAACTTCTCTAATGTTCGTACGATATAGAAACTTAAGGTCTGAGTTTAATTAATGTGTAAAAGCTCTCATCATACGACATAAATATATTTGATGGCATTAGAACTCTCAGCAAAAGCCCATCTAGCTATGAAATTTATAGCTTTATCATTAACTATGCTTGATTTAAGAGTCAAATAGTAGTTCAGGTTAACTTTTATAGGACACAAAAATGAAAAAAATACAACTTAAGTTTTAGGATACAAATAATACGTACACATAAATACGACTAGAGATATAGTTTAATTATTTTTTTAAATATTTCACACAAAAACAACCATGACTTAAATAAATATATATTATGTAAAAGGTAAGTATAATCTAGAAAATCTTTCAAGGAACTGTATTTATTTTAACAGCTTCCGGAAGAAGATTTTTTTGTAAAGGTAAAAAACACCTGATTTTTTTCCCCTGTCAGGCTCTGATAATTAGAAACGAATAAAGAAATATAATTTTAAGGATAGAATTATCTTTTTATTTCTTTAGCAGCGTTTAAATTAATTTAAACATTATTTTAATGTCAAAAGCCAAATGAAAGGAAATTAAAATCTTCGATCTTGAATAGCTTTTAAACTTTGTCTGTTCAAATAAAACAGGGTTTTCAATGTTTATAATTTGAAAAAGCTATGTAATATCAAGTTTCCTTCGTTGAAAAGAATAAACAATGGAGTGTTTGAGGATTTATGTCTATTATTTCACTCGTAGCTTTGGAAATAATTATTGTAATGAACATAAAAAAAAATTGGCTTTATATTTTTCCTTTTTTAGTCTATCTCCCTTTTATTGTTTTTGGTTCAGTTTTTCGTTTCATTTCATTTAATTATTTTTGATTCCACTTTTTTCATTTCAGTTTAATTAATGTGTATATTAAAATAATTATGAATGTTTTTTTATCTTACATTCTTTAAAAGGATGTGTTTATTTTTAAAATTAAGTCAGATAAATTACATTTAGACAGGATTAAAATATTTTATAAATTTAAATAAATGCCCAAAAATTGTTTTCTTAATTCTTTAATAAAAAATAATCAATAGCTACTTTAATTACAGTTTTGATTATTAATGTACTAAAAATTCAACTTTAAAGTAAGGAAACGCTCTCAGGATTTATTTAGTATTGAAAAAGTAAACAACACACCATGAATTATATATTTTTATTTAAGAAATTTTAATTATTATTCATTCGTTTATATCCCGAAAATATTTTATTCAATCTTTGATAACTATTCAAAAAATATTTTTAGCACCTTTGTTTTTATTGACAACAGTTATAAAATACCCGTGCACCACAAAGTATCACACGGGGTTCACAGAATTAAGTATTAAGCACACATTACAAATGAAAGAAAAAAAAATTTAAGGTTATGAAGAATTACAAAAATATTTACAACAAATCACACATAACTTTTTAAAAGCACTTTTAGTGGAAATAATTTGCTGAAGATTCGGAAGCCAATTAATATTAAGTCCCTTGAAAGCCAGTCTTAGGATATTTCGTTCTCTTTCAAACTTGGAACACAGAAGAAGCACATGTTCAACATTTGCTTCGCCACCAATATCACAATCACAGGAAGATGACGGAATTAAATTAAATTTGTTCAAGTAGCTTTTAAAGTTACCATGACCAGTTAGAAATTGGTTTATTTTGCATTTACTATAAAAATGATGACAGGACAGTCTCGTATAAATGATTGGAAAAAATTTCTTTATTAAGTTCCTTTTATTTGAATTGAGATATTCTTGGTTAAAAGACTTCACCATTCTTTCTTTCATAATAGTCTTGTAAAAAGATTTAGGAATATTATCGGCAATGTCGATTTCGCGCTTGGTGGCAGCCTTTGTAAGCCAATAGGCTCGCTTATTTCCAAGAACGCCCGTGTGTTCACGAACAAATGCAAAACTAGTAAGTTCAATGTTAAATTAAGTATGGGAGTGAATAAAAAAGATTTAGATTTTTTTCCACTTTTCTTTATAATAGTTTTACATTTAAAAATAACCTAAATATCTATATAGCTTTAAAAGAAGTTTGGCAAAAAATGACATCTTAATTTCCTTTGTTTTATAAGTAAAATTAACCAAAAAGTGTTTTAAAACTATGTTGCAAGACATTTACTATAATTGAAAAGTTTCTTTTTATTCAATAAATTTTATGTTATGGACAATTTAAGTTCTCTTTTATGGAAAGACAGTTATTCAAATTTTCTAACAATTTTATTCATTCAAAATAATCACACTATTTAAGTTTTTGTATACAATAATAAAGTAAAATAACAATATATTTTTAGCTTAGTTTCATTTATAGGTGACATTTCTTTAAACTGCATATATAATAATATTCCTGAACTAATTGTTAGAATTTGTCCTTAAATTCAAGTTGCAGTTGAAGTGAAATATCCTTTTTTCACATCCAGTTCCGAAAAAAATACAGTATGCACTTAATTTATGCGATTTATTTACAAAAACTGAAGGAAGAACTTAAAAAACTCTGTAACATATTGTTTTTATTTTCCTTTACTTGAATAATTAAGTGAAAACTTTATCTCTTCATATCGTTCTTCAAAAAGCACTTCTAATTAATAAGAAGCAATAATTTTTTTATCTCAAAAAATGAGAAACTATACAATTAAAATAAAAAAAAATTATTATTATTTTAAACATCTGAAACCTTTGCACGTGTACATTTAATATTGAATTTTTAGAATGTAATTTACGATTGTTTTGAAGTTTGTCTCAGCCATCCCTCGTACAGCTTATGGGGGAGACAAAAACAAAGAACCCATCTTTCAAACTGATTGGTTTGAGCTACGTCACTCTAGAGCCGTGGTTCTCAATCTGTGGTTCCTGTAGAATCCATTTCAAGTGTTCCGCGAAAGAATATCATACACAATTGTAAATCCGTGAGACAGAACTGCCGCTTCTCCCCCTCAATTTATGTTGTATGCAAGTGATCTCCCTGCCCCGAAAAATATGCCCCAAATTTAGTGTCCAACGAATTAAGAAGGAAAGGGAAGCAATTTTTCCAACACAATGCTTCTAACAATGCACCGGGCAACTCTGAATTACAGTTCTAAATGAGAGACAGAATGATGCCTGTTCCAATACCTCACTTTTCTATCATGCGTACTGGTCACAAATTTAGAATTTGTTTAAATTAACAGCACATCCCATTGTTTTTGCCAGGAAAATGTTCGTTGGAAAACTAAGATTCAAATACAAGACTTGATTAGGAAGTTGCTGGTTATGAATATTTTTTTTTATCTAAACCTCTGAAATCTTACATCCATCTAAGCTATAAAAACTTGCATGAAATTTGATTTTAATAAAATTATTATAGTCTTCACCGAAAAATATGTATAGATATTATCTTACATACAAGCAAAAAGCCATAAATTATTTATACAATATAATTTTTTATATAATATTCTTGTTCAATAAATTGGTATTTATTGCCATATTAGCAAAACAAGGAAAATATATCAGTTTCCGTGGTTTTCACGATAAGATTAATATCTTTTGAAGTATTTATTGGGTTGATTTAATAAATGACTAAAGAAACAATGAAAGACGTTCACAAAAATAAAACAGGTCTGTATCTGTACTCAATAACATATTAACAACTTTATCGCAACGAGAAAAAGAAACGAAAATTGCTCAGAATTCTGTGCGAGTTATAACAATAGTAAAAATAAATCATATTTCAAACATAATGCACAACATAAAACCCTAATCTTTTTCTACTGCACAATTGATGCATTTCCCAAGTAAAGGGTGTTTTTTTTAGAGGTATAGAACTTTAAATTGCAATAAAACAACAATGTATTATTCGATTGACATGAATTTTTTTCATTCGAAAGATAATCTTGTGGCATTACATTTTAAATATGATTTCTGGCATAGGACTGCCACCGCTGGCTCGGATGTAGTCCAATCTGGACGTCCAATTTTCGATGACTTTTTCCAACATTTGTGGCCGTATATCGGCAATAACACGGCGAATGTTGTCTTTCAAATGGTCAAGCGTTTGTGGCTTATCCGCATAGACCAATGACTATACATAGCCTCACAGAAAATAGTCTAGCGGTGTTAAGTCACAAAATCTTGCAGGCCAATTCACAGGTCCAAAACGTGTCTTTCAATAAATCGATTGTGGCACGAGCTGTGTGACATGTTGCGCCGTCTTGTTGGAACCACAGCTCCTGGACATCATGATTGTTCAATTCAGGAATGAAAAGTTAGTAATCATGGCTCTATACCGATCACCATTGACTGTAACGTTGTGGCCTTCATCGTTTTTGAAGAAGTACGGACCAATGATTCCACCAGCCCATAAAGCGCACCAAACAGTCAGTTTTTTCTGGATGTAATGGTGTTTCGACATACACTTGTGGATTAGCTTCACTCCAAATGCGGCAGCTTTGTTTGTTGACGTAGCCATTCAACCAGAAGTGCGCTTCATCGTTAAACAAAATTCGCTTCTGAAAATCGGGAACAACGGCAATCTCGTTTTGGGCCCGTTCGACGAATCTACGCCTTGCTTGATGATCGTTTTGATGAATTGCCAAACCAAACTGAGAATAAATCACTTGACAGCTGTTAAATCGGTCGCCATCTTGGAAAGTAATGCCAACTTAAACTTCTATACCTGGAAAAAAAAACACTCTTTACAAATAAATCCATTAAGTTTTTTTTTTTTAATTTGTTTCTTTCGTGAATCTTTTTCTAGCGCCTAACGGCTCATATAACATAAGGAACATAGGGGACGTGGGCTTTTGGAATACTATATTATTAGCATATGTGTGTGCATAAAATAAAGGTATGGGTGAAATAAATGTCATATAAAAATACATAACAATACGTGATATAGGTTAACAATTATACGCGTTTCTTTCTCAACACATTAAAAAATATATGTAAATAATAGTTAATTAATATATAGCTAAGTAATATACACACACATTTAATGTAAAAATATTGAGAAAATTGAGTAAGACTGTATTATATTGGGACATGTTACTTTTAAAGATGTTATTCCTTATCTTAAATATTCAAGACTTTTTTAGATTTAATTACGATATTCCTTATAATAGAAGATGTGAAGTCATATGACTTATATCAAACACTTATAAAAGAAAGAAAAATTTCATTCATACTTATAGAATTAATGCAAAAATTACGTACATACATTACACATTTACATGCATGCATATCTATGATGGGATTATTTTATAACATAAATTTTCCCTAAAATGTAACAGCGTGTTGCTCCCCTGTGCCTAAACACTTTTCACTGACATGTGGTTTACAAATTCACAGTTAAAAACAAACTTATCATAATCCCGACTTTAAATGAATTCACGTTAAAAATGAAAATAAAAACTTTTTTAAAAAAACTGTTTTAATAGTTGACAATTACAAGAGCTTTTTTCTTTCTTATTCAATAAAGTATTTCTTCCAGTACTTTAAATTCTTAACTCAATCAGAACACTTTCCATAAACAAAACCTAAGAAAAACAAAAGGATCAGAAATATATGTAATTCATACATTCACCACACTACTCCCCAGTTGTTACAAAAAGTTAAATAAAGAGTCCCTGCAATATCTCAGAAGCGAAAGCACCTTGCCTGTTCTACAGAGCATCAACTGATTATTACGTTCTTCCGCCTCTCGGGTGAACTTGGGGTGGGGGAGATAATTATTTTATAATATCCGCGTCTCTGTGAGACTTCTGCAGTAATCCCCTACCAGTAGCCATGGGGCGAACTGTAATGACAGACCTGTCGTTATTATTTATTTATATATGTCGGCTACCAGACTGTGGTGGAGGGAAAAGCACCAAAGATTGGACGCACAGGTTCTGCCGCAGGAAATTAAAATTCAAATGCTTGTCTACCATGATGAAAGGCTTCCCTTGACTGTTACTAATGAGAGGTTCGATTGATACAAATAGTTGGTAGGAAGGATTATTCGGTTGCAGGTTGCTGCAGGTTATGTAATTAGATGTACGCCAGAAACCAAAATCCGTGGAAGTGAGGGATTGTGGTTGAGAGAGAGAGATTCTTCTATGAAATAGAGTGTGCTTCGGATGCATCCATTTTTGAGGTCGTTTACTTACCACTCTAGAGACTTTGCATCGATTTTTAAGGATTTTTGTTCTAGGTTTAACTTACAAGCTTGTTTGTCAGGACTTGAGAAGATTTTGAGTTTTTTTTTTAGATTATAGGTTCCCAAAGTCGTTCCTACGTCCCTCTGGAGGTTCTTGTGATTGTTGAGGGTGTACGTGGCAAGTTAAAGTTAATCTAAGGGTCCACGGACAACATTAAAGGCACCCGAAAAGTGTTGAATCCCTTAACTGCCCCTGGCGTACAAATCCGTCCCACTCAATAGGTTCATCAAGTGTGCTGGACGTCTATATACGTCTTTCTGAAATACGAATATATTACTTTATATCAACCCCATAACTGCCGACTACAAGTTAAGTAATTTGCTCCCCAGTGCCGCCTTTTTTTATCTAGGCACGCGTATCCAGTTTATTGGTGGAGAAAGATAAGACACACATAAATTTTACTCTCTGAATTAAATAAATCCTTCGTAAACATTTTCAAGATCATTGTATTACATTCCAAAATCTTTGAAATAGTTTATTGTAGGAGGGCAAAGAATATTTGTATTCTATTTCCATTATTATGAAAGTTAAAATATATTAATCGTGAAGGAGTTAAAAAAGATATTTAGGGTAAAAATTAAAATTATAGATAGGTACATAATATACAGGTATTGATAAGCGTCACTCGGTGAGGGTTTGGCCATTCACGTGTGTGGCCGTTCGCGTTGGACTGACCACTTGACCGAAGCATCTACCTACACATGTACCCAGGCACCTAAGTTCGCAAAAAATGAGAAATGCACGGTAGACCTTATATCATGGCCCTTAGCCATAGTCTTATTTATTGGTAAACACAGATTTCTCATTACAGTTGCAAACTGGTTATTGCAGCTTGATTCTTTTTCTCAGAATTTTCCAAAGCAATTTGAATATTTCATGAGCTATATTTAATTTATAAGACCAAAGGTTTTAATTAAAAAGAATTTATAAGAAATTTAGGTCCTAGAATTCATTTCAAAACCTTACTTACTGACTGAGAAACATTACAGCTATTTTTTAATATTTGTTTTATTCATATATATTATCTTATACGTAATACTTAATCCAATGAGATATGTATTACTTTATGTAACTTGTAATTAGATACTCTCTGAAGCATTTAATCATTATAATTGTATTGCTAAAAGTTAAGACTCGTTTTTTATGAATGTGTGACGCAATAAGAACTTATTGATTAATTAATTTATTCATGTAGTTTTTATAACTGACCAATAATGGAGATAATAGTACGACTTAGTTATTATTATTGTATTTTCAAAAAAACATATTTGGAAGTTCTCGATAGTAAAATGATTATTGTTCAATTGTGTAAAAAAAGTTCGCTATATGAGTCTACTTTCAATTTACTCATGGATTGAATTTTTATGTTATATAATTCTTTTAGAAAGTAAACAATAAACGATAAAGCTTAACTAAATTTTGCAGATAATAAAAGCTGAAATAAAGCATTCCTATTTCTAAATTTTTATTTAAAACAAAATAGTCAACATTGGAAAGACAGAATTCAATAAAAAAATAGGAGGTAATAAAACTACACTTGAAACTTTTACACAATTAAACAAGCATTTTTGGAACTAATGACAAGCCAGAAATTCATTTTAGGTTAACTAAAGAATGTATTAAACTGAAAACTCGTAAGTAAAAGAACACCTTAGCTTTTGGATAAAATTTTTCTCCCTCAAAACTCAAATTAAATTGATGAAAAATTGTCTGTTTGCGAGTTAAACTTTTTTTCATCATTACTGTATACATTTTGGAGTAAATGTATTACATTTTATTACATTGATTACAATTTTAGAGTAGATATAATTAAAAATAAATTGTAAATGCTTAACGTAAGGATTTAATGATAATTTATTTTTATATTTAAAAACGGATGCATTACAAAAGTTCAGAGTCAAAACGTCGTATCTTTAAATTAATGTAAAGGAAAGAGAAGAGTGCAGTATTAATTGGAGAGTGGTTTATTAGTTATAGTAATTAAAGTGTAATCATCTCTAATTTGAAATATTAAAAAAAATCTGTATTTTCTTGTACTAATAAAGGATGAATGAATTCTGGTGTATAATTCATTTTGTTAATTAAAATCCTAAAAAGGATCATTACTTTTCATTTATCAAATAATCTTAATTAGATTAATATTAACTTAAGTTATAAAAGTCATTCATTAATTCTTTTTAAATCCATTTCTTACATCATTGCATTAATTAATATCGAACCTATTTAAAGCTCCTTCTGTAAGGTTTTGATAAATGAAAGTATTTGAGAGATGAAGAGAAATGTGGCATGGTAATATAAGTATTTTCAAAAAAATAAACAGTATCGCAGTCATTTAAAAAAGATACATATTCATTAAAAAAGATACATTTTTTCACAATATATAATTTAAGAAAAAAAATACATTTCCAATTAAAAAAAAGAATTTAGTATTCTTTCAGCAATTTCTTTGAAGTGACTGACTAGGTTTCGGAATCGTGATTTTGAAAGAGTGAATCAATGAATAATTGTTTGATATTTAGTGCCAGTTGAATTAGAATATAAGTATAAAATTGTTTTAAGAATATCATTATAAGAAAACATTATTTAAAAGCAACTTTTTGGCAAGGAAAAAATGGCGTATTTTCAAAACATTGTTTTTATTATTATTAAAAAAGCTTTTATAATAATAATAATATTTTACAAATGTATATCTAGAACTTCTATACAAGAGCTGAACTAGGATTTTTGAAAATTCCCATTATTTTCTATCCATTGAAATAAATAACCGGATTTTCTTTTGTTAAAATTTCTCTACTCCGATACATTAAAATATGAATAAATCCACTTCTAAAGTATATATTTCAAAAGTCCTAGTTCAACCCATGTGTAGAATTTCTAGCTCTATATGTGATATAAGGAAAATATTATTTTAAAAGCATTTTTTTTGTGCATGGATAATATTTTGAAAATATATCATTCTTTCTTCATTTTTTGCCAAAAAAATCCGTTTAAATAACTTTTTATTTTAATAACATTTTTAGAACAATTTTATGTGAAAATTTTAATTTAACTTTACTAAATTGCAAAAAAAAAATATTTGTATATTTTTTATCAAAATTACGGTTTTGAACGTAGTCAATCATTTTAAGTCATTATTGAATCAGGGCCGAAGAGATTCTTCCTTTAAAATAACGGAAATAGTCCTTTTTTTTTTTTGGCCAACATTTTTGCGAGACAATTTACCTACAGGCAAAGGGGCAAATAGACGCCAAAAAGAAATTATAGAGTCTAGCCTATCCGACATCTATGCAATAGCTGCCGGGGATAATCTTCCCCGGACAAGACGCTTTAATGTCGCCGTCCGTTATAACATTGCCAAAATAACTCCATTGAAGAAAGGTATAACATTTGAAAGCCTATATTCTTGTAGAATATTCAGGTTAGTAATATATATACTCTTAATTGTTGTTTTTTTATGACTTTTTAACACTGAAATTGTATACATAGCTAAATTTTCGACAGTAAGGAAAAGTAATTTGCAAGACCCATTGAGTGGAAATACATTTCTCAACCCATTTGCTGTAATTTAAATGTTCTAAAGTTATTTACTGCGTATTCAAACGATCTCTTCTAAATTACTTTTTTAAACTAGTATGCAATTATAGAAATGCCTATCTCTAAGTTAAATAATTTGTCCAAGAATTATAATTATTAAAATGTTTACTACTTCTTAAAATGGAAAAACATCATAATTTCCAAAGCTTAACTTTTTTCATTCTTTAATCATGGTTTTCGGATTTTTAAACTTATGTTTCATTAAAGAATTAAGAAAACATACTGAAATGGTCAAGTACAGATTTATAGCAATTTACTCAAATAGGATGGAAAGGTTATTTCAGTTTCATATTAAAAAAGATATAATCAAAACTGAATAATTAAGCTATCTTAGTTAAATATTTTAAATGAAGAAATATTTATAGGTAATCAAATTTTTTAGATATTCATCGTATATTCATTAAGTTTTAAGAAAATAAAGTACTTGTATTTGGTAAAATTTGGTTGATATTATCTACTTTGGCGATGTACAATAATACTCTAAAGCAGAGGTTCCCAAACTTTTTTGCCTCATAGACCCCTTGACAGGTTTTTCGGATTGAGGTAGACCCCTACTTACCTAATATTAATTTTTTTTGCAAATTCATCAATTTAAATGTGTTTTTGACAGCAGCTACAGAGCTACTTACTTTAAAAGGTTTAGATTTTTAACTCTAGTGAAGTATAGTGTCTAAAACTTATGAAAACATATGCTAATTAATTAACTTTTTAATTAAACTTTAATTTAATATCTTCGTTAGTGCCTAATTCTTGTAATCTGATATCTTTTTTTTTCAAATATTAAATCATTGCCTACTGTGGTATTATGGAAGTCAAAAGATTCTCAAACCTTGTTTCAAAATGTAAAAAAAGGGCACTTAAATGTTCAGCATGGGTTAAAACGTCTTTTCCTTGAAGATTGTGAGTGACAATTGAGAAACTGGGAATATTTGCAACGTCCAAAATGACACTCCTTTAGCTTAATTCTAGCAAGAAAGGCTGTAATATGGTCGTTGTTTTAATAAAATTTATGCTATCGCCTTGTAACTGCAAATTAGCCTCCTAAAATTTAGTAAATAAATCTGTTAAATTGGTATGTCTGGTTTCCACTTGATTAAATTTCCTTTTAAAATTAAAGTCACGATCTGGTTTAATGAGATCCAATATCGTAGACCCCCATTTATACCTCATGGAACCCAAAATTATTTTCTTGCAGGCATGGACCCCTTGCAAGTCGTCATAGACCCCTGGGGGTCCATATAGACCACTTTGGGAATCACTGCTTTAAAGTGACTAAAACACAGAATAAGATCTAAGAAAAAGGTACATGTTAAAGGGAATTTTAGAATACACACACACGCATACGCACTGGTAAAAATATCCGAAAAGACAAGATATTTTCCTTTTCAAAAGAAAACTAGCCTTTTTAAGGGTATGGATAAAGAGAAAAAAAATTAAGATATATATTAAGCTTTCTTGCATCTGTTGAAATGTTCTTGTCAATAAATTAATTGATTTTCTGTTTTATAATTTTGAAAAGTGCTACTCAAAACCGAAATTGTGACATTTGTTTTGCCTTTAAATTATAGTTAGTTTTGTGGATATTTATGTAAAAATATCTAAAGATATTAGAATTGAAATGGAAAATGTAGTAAGGTGTGTCAGGAAAATGGCAATTGTACATTGAACTATATTTTGCGCCTTTTTAACTTCGAAAATCTGTTTAGTAGGTAATATGTGTGTGTGTCTTTAGGTTTTCTGCTGAAAATTTAGACTAACTGAAATATTAGACCTACTTTAGTTCTTACTTTTTTTCTTTGTTTTTTTCTATTCGAAAATCCTTTATTAAAAGCTGTGCTGAATAACAATATGTATTTCAAATACATTTGAATCAACTTAGATATATTTTTTCCTAGAATAAAAAAAGAGAACGCTATCCTAATTTTTTATTGGGTTGACTTTTCAAATTTATCGGTACATTTTTCCTTTTTTGATATGTACAATTTTTCATCTAAATAGACTAATTCTCCAAGTTAACGAATAGCTTTATTGTTCCTTTCAGATTATTAACCCCCCCCTTTTTTAACGATTTTTACTTTAAAAATATAAATTGATACACAATTTTCTCAACCTTTTTTCACGCCGGGCCGCTTACACATGATAGGTATTTTACGCGGGCCGCATACACATGATAGGTATTTCACGCGGGCCGCATACATATGACAGTTATTTCATATGGACCGCAACATGCGGATAACGGAAAAAGTACACTATAAGATCAAAGCAACATTGGCAAACAAAATTGATCAAATATTAAAACTTATTTTTAGCTTTATTTTAATGCTACGTTAACTTTTCTATCAAGAAATGTTCCCCGAAAAATATTTATTTTTATGAATTTATAATGAGTTATAAGATAATTTTTATATTTTCTTTCATCTACGACCAACCCTCTTATTTACATTCTACTATTAAAAAAACACATTGATCGCAAAATTGATACATTTGATTGCTTGATTGAAAGAAATTCCTGCTAAATTTTTTGTACATTGTTCTCCAATAATTGAATTTCTTAGTGCAATGGGCTATGACCAGGCCACTCAAAAAAGGCCGGCGGGGCACATGCGGCCCGCGGGCTGCAGGTTGTGTATCGCTATTTTAAATGATTTGCTTGCCCGCTGTATGATCACTGATATTTTCTTCTTTCTATCTTTGATTCGTACCTATTTTTAACTCTTATAGTGAGATTAGTAGTGTTAGAGTTTATAAGGCATGCAGTTTATCCAGGATACTGAAATACTTCTCAACCGGGATTTTCTTCGTGGTGAAAATGGGAATTTTCGATTAAAGGCAGGAATTTAGATTCTTGAAAATATTCGATAAAGAACAGGGATTGTGAGGGGAGGGGGCAATGTGTTGCTTGAGAAGAAATGAAAATGGAAAGATAATCTAAAAATATTGATATTATCTCCGTCCCAATTGCAAAGTAAGACTTAATATTTCACTATGCTTCAAATTATGTGTGCATATTATCCTCATCCGTTTGAAAAGTGGTACGAACATGAATTTTTTTTTGTAAGTATGCCAGAAAATATTTTAAGATCTATGAAATATTCTTCATAGCATGCAGAATGTACTAATAAAAAGCAAACATTTAGGGTGTTTTGTGTTCCACAATTATAAAATAAAAAATAGTGTGAACACTTTAAAATTGAAAATTAAAATAAAGTATTTCCGTTTTCGCATTATGTTTAGTTATATGCAACAAAAAATGTGCCTTTTTTGTACAATTTGGACAAAAAAAATTCTGCTCAAGGGGTAACATATGTAAAAAAAATAATAATCCAAATAAAAATTTTACAATTGAAAAAGAAACCTCGTATAAATGGAGTAATAGAGATAGTCAATTCTATTACTCGGAAAAAAAATTGATACGCAAAAAATTGTTTAACATTAGTGTAGATACATGTATTTGCTACCAATTTTTTAAACTGTCAAACTACGGAAGAAACCATGAAGGGTGAGAAATACTATAATCTACTCTTCACACATCTCTTCCTATTTATCGCTCACTAAAAATCTCACGTTTTTGCACTTATTCGAGAGTCAGTATTTTTGACAATCCTTTCAGAAGGATTTTTCCAAATAGAATCCAGCATCATTCTCCTGTAATGAACTGGAATTGGAGTGGACGTTACTTTTCGTTCTCTGCAAAAAAAGGTTCGGGAAATCTCTCTTGGACTGTCAAGTCCATAGGGCTACAGCGCTCTGACGGCTTTGAAATGTCTACTTTTCTTTGTTTAGCAATAGAGTCTGATTCCTTGAAGCTGTTTCTTTTTTTATAAATGCTCCCGTAAGAAAAGAGATATCGATCGCTTCATGATATCTATCAGAGTTGATATAAATCTTTAGAGTTGAAAAAGCTGTGTAGCATAAAATATATGTTCCGATTGGTTTTACCTTTTTTTTCTCAAGAATGAAATATAGAATAATTATATCTTTATACTTATTTTCTAGAAATAAAAGAATAAGAAGAGTTTGTTACTAATACAGAGTGAACCAAAAATCTTGCACTAATTATAAAAATTTATTACAAAATAACAATTGAAATAATAATAATGTGTCATTGGATAGATCAGCTTTAACCAAATCATTCTTGGCGCACACAGGAGTTATTAAAGGGGAAGGGGGCCAGGGTCGCGCGAAAGTCCACCATTCTCGTATCATACTCCAATACGCCACCCAACATATTCTTTTGTTTTTGTCAATTTTCGGGAACAAAAAAAAGAGTAAAAAATTAACTATTGAATAAATAATTAGCATTAATTATTAAAATTAATTGTTGATCGCAAATACTAAATCAAACTTTACGTACTACATTCATAAGATGATAATCGAAAAAAAATCGAGGGCTGTGGGGAGAGGGTCAGGACCCGGGGGCCCCTCCTTGTATGCTCCACTGGGTTCACCCTTTATGTTTTTCCCCTATCGGTCAATAAATAAACAAATAAACTTTAAATGAAGTACGCGAGAAGATGTTTGCAACTTAAACATCGATCCTTTAAATAAAATATAAAAATTACAAACATAAAATTTTGTATGCTGCCAGACTAAAAAAGAATATAAATAAATAAGATAAACTGATTTTAATGTACACAAATTCAGAATTAATAATTATTCCTAATTTTCAAAATGAAGGAGAGAATATTCCCATCTGAATTAGGGAAAAATTATCTCGCACACAGGCGGAGTGATATTTAATTGGTTGAAGACAATCTGGCATTTTTAATGCGCCTTTTTTTCTCTGAGGAATTTCTCCCTCATTTAAAAGTTAAAATATCTTAAACAAATGATTTTTAATAATTAAGATATTTGAACACATTCAAATGACCTCTTTCGATCAAAAAAGACATTTTTGGTTTTTACTTTTATTGTATAGAGTAAGCGTTTGGCTTTATAAAAAATGTTCTATACATGAGCATGGAAAAGCCGACTTACAATAAATTACTTACTGTTAGGAACACCGGAGAGAGAGAATTGGGTCTTAACCAGAAGTTGGCATTTAAGTTATTCAAAATCTATCATGACGAGTCTGATAACTCAAAATACTATAAAAGTATTTTTTTGAAACTTTTTTGAATTTGATATTTACTTTGCTATATCTGGGGTATGTACTAAAATAATTCTTGCGATATGGATGCCTTATGAGTTATGGCAGGTTATTTGAATAACAGGCTCATAAATTACAATACCATTCTTACCAGCCACATTTCTTACAATATAAGCTCCACATTTTTTATACTTAAATAAAACATTAAAATTTTAGTGCATTCTCTAAATAAATAAACGTAGTTTATTTAAGTAATACTTTCATTGATATAAGTTATATATTTTTTTTTGTTTAATTGCTTTAAAGAATTTTTTTTAAAAAAATTGCTAAAATGTTACCTAATATAAAAGTCTGTAATTGGGAAAATTTTGTAAAATTTAGGTAATTTATTTTAAATATTGCTGGTTAAGTATTAATATTTATCGGTATTGATCCCTAAAAGTATTTATTGTGTTTTAGTACGTTTTTTTTTTAAAAGTACTCTAAACGTGTTTGGACAGCAAAGCATTTTTTTAAGGAATAAAGTCAAGTTGCTTTTGAAATATCTTTATTTGTATAAAGTAAAAGATTTATTGAAAAATATATTGCTTTAAAAATACTCTTTTCAAAATGTCCATTTTGGACGAACATTTAATCCGAAAGAATACAAGGAAAGAAATTCTCAAGTTCACAAAGAATAAAAACATTTTAAACTTATCTTAACAGTTATCCGCTAAGCAAATATCGTTTGGTGTGACTAAAATTCATTTATATAAAACAAAGTATTTATTTTGGAATGAAACCGCATGATAGGTCTTTAAATATCACAGTTTATGTTTGAGGATTTACAGATTACACTTTAAATAATCAAATCAGGTCCATGAAACACATTTTTAAAAGGAAAGAGAATAAGGTAAATTAATTCAAAAGTTAAAAAAATTCAGATGGCATTTGTTTGGTATCTTTGAATAATATATTTAATTACTTTACTTTAGAATTCGTTTGACAAAATAAATAACTACTTTTACGTAAAAGAGGATAGATTATAATTTTTTTATCGAGTAAATTCATAGGTTTAAGCTGATGCAAATTTAAATGATTTTTTCCCCTCAAAATTTCTATTTGGGAACTAATTTTAAATTTTCAGATAAATTGTTTACATAATACATATAGTAAATTCCCTTATTGAAATCATTTTCTGTAAGTAACTGGTAATTTACTGTTTCCGTAACTGGTTTATAAGACAACATGTGTGATAAATAATGATTCCATAGTTTGAGTTTCGTCTTCGTTATATGATTATGTGATCTGTATCGATGGCATGAGTGACTGTTCAATGAAAGATTCATTGGATGTAGTTATTGAGATTTTTATTGTAAAGGAGAGAAAAAAAGAAGTTAAGTGCAATATTGTTGTTAACTGGTGTTAACATTGTAATTTTTGAGATTGTAAGTCCTGAAAGTATTTTTCTTTAAAAGGTCTCATTTACAGGTAACTATATATATATTTTTGTTTATTAAATAAAAAATAACAGTTATATTATTACTACTTTACAACAGTTAGTTACACGTAACGCACACAAACAAAATAGTAACACGTACTTCATATTATCTGTGAATGTTATTTCTTTTTTAATTTTATATCCATTTTTTAAAGTCGTTATTACGTTTGTTAATATAATTTCTTCTAACATACTTTGTCTAAAGAATTTATTTGTTTATTTGTCTATTTTGCACTTGAAATTGAAAAAAAATAACCCAAAGAGTTATGAATATGTTTGTAAAATGTTTTTGTGTGTTTATAATATAACGAAATATGAAAGACTATTCGTCATCCACGTGCAATTTTATGAATATACCAATTATAAAAATGGCTTAGAGTTTTCGCTTTCAAAACTTCAAACTTTCAAACTTCCCTTCAAAACATTCACTAAATAATTAATTTTTCATATTAGTGGACAATTTCCCTATTATTATCGAGACAAAGCAAAATGCGTCATTGTAAGCGCAAATGTAATAATTCAAATACAAAAAAGATTATTATCTGTGATAGCAAAGAACAGTATTGAATAACAATTGATACTTTTAACCATTTTTTGACCTGAACATATATTCTGAAATTATATTCAACTATTTAATTAAAATATATAAAGAGCTTTATTCAGGCAGATAAATTAAAAGAAAATAGAATCACAACTCATAGTGAAACTTGCGCATAAAATCATTTTACCAATAGTCAAAAGATCGATATATGAATGGGAATCAATTCCATAAATATACATATAGCCACAAATGCTTATAAAAAAAAAAGGTTTTAAAAATATTTTTATACACATGCAAAAGATTTTCGAACATGAATGATGGAACATTTACATTGAAAAGACAATGAAAGACATTTTAAAAAATACTAAGTTAAATTACAGTCATAAGAATAAATTACATCATATTGAGAAAAATTCAAGAGTCTGAAAAACAGGGAAATTTAATTGAGCAAAAATAAGGGCAAATGCATCTTTTCTGATCATTAATTTCGGAGGACGATGTTACATAGTATTAATAGAAAATTGCACCGTTGGAAGATAAATTCTTCGATTTCAAGTATGAGCATATTCTTGATCTGAAGTATGGTAACAAAGTATATTTTTTCATCAAAAAATTGTTTTAGAATGATTTTGGAAAAGTAGATTTCTCTTTTGTGCTCTGCAAAATTATAGGTTATAATTTTTAAAAGAAATTTTCAAGTAACATAAAAAAAATTGTGCGTATACATTTTGACGAAATATAAATTTAAAGTTTATATTTTTTATGCTTTTTTTATTCAATCAGAAAACCTGCAAATTGACTGGCACTGTCTTATGAAGCTTACATTTTAATAGGTTTTCATCAATTTTTATTTTTGGATTGTAAGCCTCTAAGAAAATGTTTTAAAATAAAATTCTGCATTTAATTGTGAATTCTCCAGAATTTTCTTCCTCCTTCCCAATTTTTTTCTTTTTAAGTGAGGAATAAAAATATTTTTGACGAGTAATTCGGAAGTAATTTACAGCTTATCTTCACTTGAAAGAAAATTTGAAAAAGTGTTTTCATTTGCGTAATTACTTTATATAAAGGACAATTGATTTGAAAAGTAATTTACTACTTTAAAAAACTTATATTTCAATCTTTTTTTTTAATAAAAAAGAAGAAAAAAACATGAACAAATTGAGAAACTGTTTTATTTTCCTTCGGCGAATTTCATAAATATTTTTACATATTTTTTTGGAAAAAAGAATGACAATCAAATATTTAATTACAACTTCATTTGATTTGATTTTAATTACGTTGGAATACCACACGAGGGCTACAGGAGACGGACGTTGTAAGTTCGAACCATGGTCAAGTGACGAGGATGACACTTGAACTGTCACCTCCCTCCCCTAACTTCCCCATCCCACCAGTGAGAGGACTTTGAGCCTCCGCAGATGTAACGTGCAGCAGTCCCTCTACATGGTTGATCTTCAGTGGTAAAAGAACTTGATCCCGCGACTCGCTAAGAGTTCCCGACCATAACCTTTCACCTATTGCGTCCACATTACATATTGAGTTAGAACTATATTTGCGTCACACTGTGAAGCTGCACGAGAGCTATTGACGATGGACCTTGCAATACATCTTGATCTCTCTGATAAGTATTACAGAATAAGATTCAATAAACGTTTGTAAAGCCAACTTATTATTTTCTACATTACATTTTGTGCTGCACATTTCCTGCATCTGATATTTGTAAGCCAAATATATTTGTGTTTTTTTTTTGTTTGAGACGAAAATCGTGTAATTATTGATTTCAATATGAGAATAAAACTCAAACTCAGTGGCGCAACACCCCATGAAGGCCAGGGCCTACTGTGTACATCCCAGAGTACGTGACCATTGGGCGCTGAAATGCATGAGCAGATGTTTCGATCAGGAGGTCAGTCTGAAGTGAGACTCCTGTGTTTAAGTCCCAAAGAAAGCTTGGTACTCATTTATCGACCCACTGCAATAGGGATGAAAGATTGAGTCGACCTTGCCCAGCCCGGGAATAGAACCCGGGCCTGTGGAGTGGAAGCGTGCTACGCTACCACTCGACCACCGGGCCTCATTATGAGAATATCGTAAGATAAAAAGTATAGTGTTATTTTTATAAGAATTCACATTAATATTGGAATATTTTTCTATCTGAGAAAAATTGATTTAATTCCAATTTTTTGATATCTCACCGAGATAACCTTCAGGTCGCCATCTTCTTCTGAATTTGTGAAAAGATATTACAATTAACAAAAACAACTCAGGCATTTTATTATTACGCCGAAATGTGTGTTCTGTGAGTGTATGTGGTATACTTGTATTTATATATATATATATATATATATATATATATATATATATATATAGTTATTTTAGAAATCAAGCCAAAGGAAAAAATTGAAAAATAAGTTAGGAGAAACAGTAAAGTTAAATAAATTCTTTAGAAGGAAATATTGGATGCATGAAATCTTTGAATAGCAAATATTATATAAAACCAGATAATTGAAACAAAAGTTAAGGTTTTATTGAGAAATTCATTTAGTAGGGGGGACTAACTGGAGCTAAATTTAATTTAATTTTACATAAATGTTCGAAGAAATCTGAGCAATTTTGATTATTGTTTTTAATTCTAGATATATCTAATTATATAAATAAATAATAATGTAGTATTGTAAAATAAAATAATAAGAGACAAAATTGTACTTCGTACAAGGCTAAAAAAAGAAAAAAATTGGATTTTAAGAACCATCAAGGCGAAATAAACGGTGCAAAAGAATATCGTACTAAAACTTGATAAGACAGACAAAACAAAAAAACAGAGGTGTAGAGCTATAAAAATAGAAGATACCAAAAAAGAAAAAAGCCTTTGGATTAAAATGGAGACCTATTATGATTTCTAAAGCTGTCGCTGAAGAAGGCCAGCGGTTTAGGGTTAGGCAATGTTTTATGGATCCACCTTCCCCAAACGGCAGAAATTTTCGTCATAATAGGAAAAACAGAATCATGTTGAAAAATTAGGCATATATCTGTCACACGAGGATGAAACACAAGACAGTAAAATAAAATGAAAGTATGAATAGGGAGAGTAGAAAAGTTTCTAATATAGAAATGAACATAAAGGGGAAAAAAAATTAGGAAAAACTAAGGTATATAAACTTACGTATATGAAAATATACTAACCATTAAGATGTAAAAAAACTCATATATACATATTTTACACCGTTTAGTGCTTTTCTTGACTTGAATATTATAAATGAATATTTGTAATTGTTCTGAAAGAAAGGCAAGATCTCAAAGCAGCTTGCAAAATCATTGCTAACTATGCTAAAAAAATGTATAAAATATGCATCAGAAGGAAATTGTAGCAGACCATATTTGGTCTTCAATATATAGTTATATATTAAATGTAATATCTTCAATTCACATATCAAACTTGTGTTTCGTAACAGAGCTTTTTTATTTGTTTGATGTGTATGTGTGTATATACATAGTACCTGACTTTCAAATATAGAAAACGTAACAACATACTGACAAATCTAATAAAACAGGAGATCTTTATGAACATAACATTCTTGAGATCTAATCTAAAATAGCGAAAACTTGGAACAAAATATTGGAATAAAAGATATTTATCAAATAAGAGTCTCAAGGCAATTGAATTGTATGCCAATATTTGACTTTTTCTCTTATTAAATTTAGTTGTAAACTAAAAATGAGCGAAGCTGTAAAGAACATTTTTGTCGAAAATGAATCAGAACGTTTAATAAAGTCACAAAAAAGAAAGCAGAAGGGTGTTATACAAATTTTTAGAAGATGGGGAAAAATTAATTCTAAGTTGAAGAACACAGAGAGAAGCGTGCGATAAAAAGTGTTTATCCGATGTAAACAGATTATACGGAACTAAGAATAGTTGTCAAGTTACTAAGCTTGGATAAAAAAGAAATTTTTCAGAATGTATTATTTATTATAAGTGTAACAGCTACTTGGAATGTAATTTAATATATTAAGCACTAAAAGTAAAAGTAAAGTTACTAAGCATTGATAAAATGTGAATTTTTCAAATGTATTGTTTCTTACAAATATAAGTTGCTAAAAAAGGCGATGAAACACATTAGTTCTTACGGACGGGAATCAATTTACGAAGCTCTGTCTAAACAAAAAATTTCAATGTATAATTTCCTGCAAATGTAATAGCTTTGTTCCAAAATATCTTAAATGCACTCCAAAACATAAATTTAATTTTATAAAATAAAATTAAAAAAAACGAACATTAAATATTGGTTTCTATCAATCTTAGGGGATAAATTACGATTCAATTGACAAAAATCGGTCAAAAAGTCAAATTTAATTGTTTTAGCCTGAATTATTTTTATATACTTTTCGGTACTCTCACTAAATTTGAAAGCTCTAAGTTTAAAAAACACAGAGTTGAGAAAACTTTTACGATCGTTTTTATTCACATTCCAATGTTACAAATCAAAATTTTAAGCTGACTTATCTCAGAAAGATAAAATAACTAGTTTGCTATCATTTAAAATTTAAAAAATGCTGAGGCTTTTTTTCTATTGTGCCTAATACTCAAATATTTTTTTCACTTGTAGTTGGCCGTACATGTAACAATCGTTGGTATGCATTTTTCAATCAAGGCAATACTTTTTTTTAAAAAAAATAATTGAATTTAGAATTTACACAATTTTTAAGGAATTTCAATAATCATTTATAAAAAGAAGTATTGCACAAATACCAATTTTGTTATCGCAAAACCCATACCAACTTTCAGATACATATTTCAACGTACTTATAAATAAAATTTCATGTATGTACGTTAATTTTTGTAGGAGGAGTAGCATTTTAAATTTATTTCATAAGTTTCAAATTTTTCCCTTAAAAAATTTATATATATATATCGTTTGCTTTTTATGAAATTTTGAGCACAAAATCTGTTTTACATCACACAGACACATAGAAGACAACCAAAAAATTATGAAAATCATAAAATTTAAAAATTTTGTGCAAATTGTACCAAGTCCCCTTAAATGTGTTTGCTTCCTCTTATTTTTAAATCTCTGTCACCTTTAATTCCTAACGGAACACAGCACAAAAGTTTAAAAAGAAAAACATATCTGCATATCTTATTTCTTCGTATTCGCATTTCAACTAAAAAACAACAAAATGTAACAAACACAGGTACATTTCATAAAATTCATTTCAATGACAAACGGTGATTCCTCACTATCAATTCCCCCAGTTATGAACACGAGGACGCGGAACTAGCCCTATTTATACTTCGAAAATACCGAATCTCAAAGGTGAGTGCCCTATTCCAAAATAAAATCCACTTTTTAAAAAATAAACTTGTACTTTGAGGAAGAGCATAGCGTATATATCGTATTGTAAAGGATTTTTTGTCTTGTTTTTGTTCTGTAATGCGGGATGGGGATGAATAAAAAAAAAGAAGGGAAAAAAGATAGTCACTAATTTTCTGAGACGCAAAACTTTCCGTCCTAGTATACCTCCCGGGAGATTTCCACCGTATTCCAAAAGCTATATAAAAAATAAATAAATAATAATAATATAAAATAAAAGAGAACACCTTTAAAACCCCTCGCTTCTAAAGCAGGATTTTCGCAATTTTTATTCCCCCTGGTTATTCTCGTTCCCCCTCTTCCTATAGGCTATTTGTTTCTCGATAAAGTGTATAAAAACGAACCTGGTGGAGGGGGAGCCTCACTATTTCTTCTTACTCAAACAGTTTGCGTAGGCCTCGTTTTTTTCCCCCCACCCTTCTACTTTTTCCTAACTTTTTTTTTATCTATCCGGCTTTGTAATACCCAAGGCTACGTTCCCGGACTCTGTCTTTCCGGGGGGACCTGCAGGATTACGAGAATATTTTGGGAACGGCGTGAAATGTTGCGATATATATATATATATATATACACACACACACACACACATATATATATATATATATATATATATATATATATATATATATATATATATATATTTCTTTTGTATGTATGTCTACATCTTAGTTTTTCAAAAGTTCAGCACACTAACCAAAGTAAAGAATGGTTGGGATGAGATGCCTCTGCGTTAAGAAATAAAAAAAAAGCATGCGAAACACTTCCCATATGAATTCTCTCAGTGGATACTGGGGAATATATTCTATTTTAAAGGGGAGTAAATAATTGATATTTAATAAAAAGTATTTAGTTTCACTTTTCATTGCATTTAAAGCCTTAGCTGCAGTTTCTTTGTTTGAGTAAGTAAATTTTAATGAAAAGCTAATATACATCTTTGGTGTTTTATTTAGTAAACACTATCCTCAGGTTAAAAAAAAAAGAAAAGGATTTAGCAGGAATGAAATAATTTTCCCTAAGCTATGTCTAAGCATTTACGGTGGTGCTTGAATAGAAATTTATGTATAAATCTATTAAATTTATGACTATTTTTAAAACTCATTTTGTTAAAAAGAATTTTTTTTTATCACAATTTATTGATACGATATTTTTGATAATTTTCTTGGGGGACTTTAAGTTTCTGTATTAAATAATAGAGAGAATACAACATTTAGATAAAGTGCCGGTTTATTCATTGAGAGCCAGAGGCCCAAAGAGGCCCGGATAAGCTGGACTTAACCAGATTTTCTGGTTATAAATCTCGATCCTTCAGTGCTAATGGGAATTTGAATCTTCAGCACCTAGGGTCCGAAATGAGCGAAAATCAGCACTACTTAAATATGATTATAACTTAAATCTATCAATCAGTGAACGTACACAATCAAATATGGGCTAACATTTGTTAGATTTTTTCTTATTCATATGATTTCAAGCACTAAAATTAAAATTTTAAATATTCTTTAATTAAAAGGAGTATTTACAAAGTTTTTTAGATTTAAAAATTTAATTATTTACAGTTTTTACTATGAAAATGGAGCTTCATTACGAAGAAACTTCATTTAATGATTTTTCTTTGTAATTTATTTTTTTAAAAAAATTGAAGTTAACAGATATCTTATATAACACTTTTTTTTTTATTCATTGGACTTCTTCAAAACAATACATTTCTCTTAATAACGTCTTTTTCTTTTAAATAAAATTGTTTAACTGACTACCAATAATTCCAAGATAGTAAAAATTTCATTTTAAAATCTGGAGTTTACTTGTATTTAATTTTACTATTTTATAGACATTCACAAGATAAATAAAAATTCAAAAAATTTCTTCGTATATTAGTAATACTATAACTGCAAATATATTTCATATCGAGTATGAGGCAAATATTACGAATTAATCAAAGCATGAATTAAAATGAAATTATAAAAAGAGAATTAATGATAACTACATTAAAATCTATCTTTAAAAATAACAGAAATCTCTCGTGAAATTGTTTTTCTATATCAAAATTTATTCAGTAAAACTAAATTATACTTAGGAGGATAGTTTTTGGATGAGACACATTGGATAAATTTAATAATATTCTTTAGGAATTTTTATCAATGTAATCGTTGATAATTTGTATTAATTATTGAGAGTTTTTAAACTAACTTCATGTAAGCTATACTTTTATATTTTTATCTTACGGTTGAAACTTAGCTGTACATTTAAAGAAGAGAGAGTACCCCGACTTTTTTTTCAGAACTTGCGATTTCATTGTAAGGAAAAAAATCCGAATCCTAGATATTCACTATCTACCAATAAGTAATTAAACACCTGTGATAAAATAGATAAACAAAATGTATTCATATTCAGTAGTTGCTAGTGCCTCCACCTCAGGCTTAGCCCTCAGGGGATGATTTCTACAAGATTTTGCATGATGGATAGTGGTATTTTCTTCCACTTGTCTTGAAGAAGACAAGCAAGTTCTTACTCTGATTTTCCGCTTAGTTTCACCTCTTAATTCAGAGATACAACTCATCTCAGAGGTTTCCTATAGAATTCAAGTCAGGACTGTGAGCAGGACAGTCCAGTCGGTTCGCTCCCATTGTCTTCATACCAATCCATGGTGGACCTTGCAACATGACAAATGTTTGGCGTAGTCATCATAAAAGTAACAATGATCTAACACGTAAAATTGCCTTTGTATAGGAAGAACATTGTTGTTTAGAATAGAGGAAGAGGAGTTGACGTTAAGTTTACCACAAGAATGGGGATCAAGAGTCTCAATCCATATCACAAGAAATATCTCCAGACCATAATTACACTTCCGTCAAACTTTACTGTAGGTATAATGCATTCTAGTAAAAGGTGTTCTCTCCATGCTTGTGTCTCTCTCATCCGACTGGCAGAGATTGAACCTTAATTCATCACTCCAGAGAACCTTTTTCCACTCATCAACAGTCATATTTCGAAGGGTCTTGCAATATCTTAACTGAGCAGTTTAAGTTTTGTAATTAAAGGCTTATGGGCAGCAGCATGACCATTGAAACCAGGCAAATATGCTTCCTTGCGGATCAGTGCCGGTTTATTCACTGGTCACCCACGGGCCCGGATGAGCTAGACTTAACCAAATTTTCTGGCCATTTTTATTATATCTGACAGATGCACCCTTCACGACGTCACGCAGTTCTGAATTTCGTGGCATCTTGCATACGACTAATTCCAATGCTGTTTAGAACATGGTATTTAAGTACAGAAATCATGGCGTGAATCAGAACTGCAGATATTCCCATTTGCATAGGTGTCCAAATTGTTATTTGTAGATAGTGTACATATATACATATATACAAATAATAAAAAAATTCAACTTAAACATCTATTTAGTTTTAGTATATCTGTAGTGATTTCGTACAAAGATAAATGTTATATACTCCGAGGGTCTTTAAAAAGAAGATAATACAGAATAACCACCTCAAAACCGAAAATATACGTAGTATCCATTACTTCTGGTAACTAGAAAGTGTTTGTAAGCACAATACCATTACATCAATTTTAGCTCCTTTATGTAATTAATACTATAACAATACATCTTTACGAAAAATTCTAATTATTCTCTTATAAGTACATAAATAAAAATTGCTTACCTATTAATTCAAGACAATTTCTTCCATGGAAGTATAAAAAAAAGCACGCGCTATCACAAAGGAGGAGATATAGCTTTCTTATACCTAGATTTTCCCCAATACCACAGTAATTTAACCTCTAATTTATTATTTCAGCAACGTTACAGATGTTGGCCAGCGTACTTAGAGGTTACACAGCTCTCTGTAGTTTCCACGTAGGTATGCATAACCAGGATATAGTCTACGATTCAAAGCATGCTGCAACATCTGCATTACAAAGAAATCGTGGGATGTTTCGGTATTTTGACCCCTAAATACCATAATTTGGAGGGGGTCGGGCACACAGAAGGGAGAAAAAGCAGATGCAGAGCTGCAACTGCTTGGGCCTGGGAATCGGTTTTTAATAACAATATTGCTACACTAGCAGAACTTTTTAATGTTAAAATCTTCAAAAAGAGAAGGGAAAAAAAGCGTTTATCAATTTATATTATCGTGTTTAACGATCCAAAACAGGTGGGAAGAGGACACGAAAAACAGAAAGATGAAACAGTCTTTCATTAAAATATCATTTCGAATTTTATTCTTGAAAATCCGTTATGTAAGTTGAGAATAATGTTTGGTATCTCGCTTAAAATTATAACATATTACAAGCGAACCATTCAAACTACGTATTTCAATTTATATTTTTAATTTATGAAACAAAAGTATGCTAAATAATTTATGTATTTTTTTCACTTTTTTTAAAAAAAATTATACATGTTATCTTTTAAATTCATTTCTCTATCAACGGTATATGCAAACTTGAGAATATACTGCTTGCATATATGACTGATATTTCCCTTAATTCTTTTTTACACAGATTTTTGCAGTGTTCCATGTTATCTGAAAATCAATTAAGATGTGAACTTCGTTTAATTTTGAAGAAAAATATATATGTAAGCGAAGCAATGAAAATCCAGCTGCATAGTTTGTGATCTATATATATATATATATATATATATATATATATATATATATAGATAGATAGATAGATAGATAGATAGATAGATAGATAGATAGATAGATAGATAGATAGATAAATAGATAGATAGATAGATAGATAGATAGATAGATAGATAGATAGATAGATAGATAGATAGATAGATAGAGACATTATAAATTGTATTAATTGTTCATTGTTGCTAGTCTACATTCGCTAAGTTGAGAATAAACGGTTTCTTTTCTTTTCTTTTTCTTTTTGAAGAGAAGCTTCTCTAGAAAATTTAACACTTTTCGATGTGTGGGTTTTCATTGTAGGTTTTCGTCTAACAATAACACTTTGAAAAGATGAACTTTTTCGGAATAATTTACATGACAGACTTTCTAAAAAATATCTGTAATTTATTTATATATTTAAAGTTCTTTTTATAATTCTTGGTACTTGGTCAAATAGACTGCCAAATTTGTTAGGAATTTTAAAGAGCATTTTACGTTTGGGTCAATGTTTAAATAAGGGATTTTTCAGATTTATAATTAAATTAAGCGTTCAATAATTAAATTAACACACTTCAGTGATAATTTATTCATTTTTTTTTTACTTTCATGTACAAATTGTCAATCATGTTAGACTCAAATATCCGTGTAAAAAACTGAAACAAATTCAGGACCATGCTATTTCTAAACCTGGTGAAAAAAGTAGTTGTATAAAATAACAGGATACTGAAAAGCATCTACGACAGTGCTTGTCATCAAATCATATATTTGACATACTCCTACTACTAAACATTTAAACATATTAATCCTCTAAGTTAATGCACCAATTAATTTGTTTCCCTTAAGAACTTTTGCTAAAAAACAATTTTAAATACATTGTTATGCCAAACTATTTAATAGTATTGTAAAGTATGCTTTACGTTATTTAATTTACTTTAGCAAATTTAATGTAATGAATTAAATTTAATGAAACGTATATTGAGAGAGAAAACATTTTTACGTGAGACCAAAATATAAACAAATAATAACAAATGTAAATAAGTTCACAGCTTTAATTTTTCATCTGCTTACGATAAACTTGCAAATTTTCAACAATATACAATTGTTCAAATTTAATGCAGTGAAAATCAAATACACTTTTAAATTTATTATTTAATATTGTTCATTTGAATAAAGCTTCAATTCTAGATGTAATAAAAGATTTCAGCTCATTTTTATTCATACTTACAGGTTATGAAATAAAAAAAGAGTTATTTCCATGCCAGGAAAATTTCAGACATAAATTTAGATTTCGAAATATGAGCAGACATTAAAATAGAATCTGAAAACAACATTCAAATTTGAAGATAATCCGCTCGAAGAATTTTGAATTTGAATAAGAAATTTCCATACTAAAAGTATCAAATATAGAAGATTATTCAAGTAAGTGCATCGTAATTTTCGAAAATAGACAGAAAAATGCAGAAAAGAAACAATACAGATTTTATTAAAATCGGTTTTTGTTTTCGTTAAGGAAATTATTTTGATAAATTTCGAGTATGTTAAGTTTAAATAAAACAGCAATTTTTGCTCTAAAAATATATATTTAAAGTACAATATAATTTTATATTTCAGAAAGTAGATTCAGCATTCTTTACATATACACAATTACAAATATTTTCAATTATCAATACACAAATATTTTGAAAGGACACTGCCCAAATTTTATAAGCTTAAATTAGATTAGAAACTATACATTTTTTTCATGAGGTTTGAGATGGCACCCAGTTCAACCGTCGTATTTTGTATGATGACTTTTCCAGTAAGGACAACTGAGCCCGAGACTAGACCTCGGCAAGGAACTTTGTCTGGATTTTAACTCGATACCAATGAGATCATTCTTAATCGCCACGTGTTAATCCCGAATATATTCTACGAAAAATTGGGAATTTGAAGTACATGCCAACTGGCAGTAGAGGGGCAAGACTGCATTATTATGACATATCTATTTTCCTGTCTAGGCCTCGGTCTATCACAATACACTATCAAAAGGACAGTCGATCGGGTTGGTTTGTGCATAAGGATAAGGAATTCTGAATCACGCACATTTATTTATCTTGGGTTTGATTTTAATTACGTCACACTATGAAATAACACAAGGGCTACTGGCGACGCACCTCATAATTTTGAATCACGGTCAAGTAGCAAGTACAACAATTCAGCTGGCGCTGTCTCTCCAAACTTCAGCACCATGCCAATAGGAAGACTTTGACCCTCAACAGATTTAATGTGTACCTGCCCCCTCGACACAGCAGGTTTTTAAAGGGATTAGGTTTTGAACCTGGTACACGATAACGTTGGCCACGAGTTCGCGGTCATAACCACTTGGTGTCCAAGGTCACTTTGTTACGTTTATACAGGTATTTGGCAACGTATGGTATGTATAAGGATTGCCCAAATGAAAAGTGGACAAGTTGAATAAAAATAATACATTGCTTGGTAATCAAAAGAAATCTCTACGGATGCTGTAACTTAGGCCCCTTTATTTCGGTAGCCTTCTCTCTAGAGCAGCAATACTCAACCTTCAGCCTGCGAGCCACATGCGGCCCACCGAGCCTTTTTAAGTGGCTCTGAGAAATTTACTTATTTAAGAACATTGTGTTAAAAATTCGGTGCGCAATTCTTTGTCAAGAAATCAAATGTAGCAATTTTGCTTTTTGCTGCCGGTGTCGTACGATATGAATTGGTATTCTTTTTCTATTTGGAACGGTTACGGCTAGTGATAACAGACAACAGTGAAGTAACGAGAATTTTATAGAAGGATCTAACTTTTAACTATCTTTCAAGTCTCGATATTCGAAACAAAAAAAATCGTTTCAAGACGATTGGGAGGTTGACTATTTTGTAGTGAAAAAGAAACATGGACCAGTAATCGTTTGATTTGTCACGAAAAAATACATTAAAAAAATACCAACGAACAGGAATCATTCAATGACTTTTTCTAGAAGATCTCTTTCTAGAGATGATAACTAGGTTTTCTTCAATAATATTCACAACAACAACAAAGTGTTTTGTCAGTGGTAATACCACAGCGATATTACAAAGACATCGTATGAAGTTTGTTATATTATTGGTAATCACATGAAAGCGTTTCCTGATGCAGAAGTTGTGAAGGAGTGTTTCTAAAATGCTTCTAATTTAGTTCCAGTGACAAAAATTTAAAAAAATATATAAAAACTAATAATTAAAAAAAGAAAAACAGGAATTTTAATATTTTGATCAATTTTTCACATTTTAAATTTCCAATGTTATCTTGGTCTTACAGCATTTCTCCCCCATTTATCCCCCTGTTGCGGACCGCGTGAAATAACTAACATAAGTATGCGGCCCGCATGAAATAGCTGACATATATATGCGGCCCAGCAAAAAAAAAAGGTTGAGTACCCCTGCTTTAGAGAGAACTTGGTTGAATCTTGAGGAAATCCTGCACAGCTTCCTTCACTTCATCGTCCAAATAGAAACGTAATATTCACTTAAGTGGCTTAAATGCCAAGAAGCAGCAGGGTGAGAAATTCGGACTGTACTTTGAGTGTTCTAACATTTCCCAAAAAATTTTTTAAAGTTGTCTTGGTTTCACAGGAGACGTATGGGAGGGCATTGTCATGTAGATCCGATATCGTTCGCCGCCATTCTCAAAAACTTTTACATAAACTGTTCACAGACGTTGGACTTAAGCAGTACTCGCCATAGACTGTCACTATTCGTCGTTAGATATCCCCATTTAACTCAGATCCGGCAATCAGGAACCATACTGCGTTGTTCCGATCTAGACGAAACCTATATGGTACGACTTTACTTTCGACTAATTTCCTCCAGCACTGGCAGGTTTCACTGTTAAACGTCGTATGCGATGTACATACACTTCCTACCTTCCGTCCTATCCCAGTTTGGCGGCTCTGCTATAGCTGCATTCAATCTGACGCACAAACATATGCCCACTTTTTATTCGGGCTACCCTTATACTGTCTACTGAAAAGAGTTTTGAGTGGGTCTACCTTTGCAAAAGGACCCTGGTCCTCAAGAAATCTTAAGCTGTCACTATTTTTAAGGATTAAAATTCTGTGCTTTTGTGGTTTCTTTAATTTTCCTGGTGTCTATTCAATTCCCAGGAAATTTCCAAGCTTTGCACCAAATGTAATGCTATAGCGATATTCATGTTTTCATCTCATTTCTATAAAAATCGAAAATTTGACATTACATCTGTACTCATTTCCACTCATCCGCGGTAGACAGATTCTTCTGTTAGGAAATAATTCCCGCATGCGCATGGGATTGCTCATTTGTTTGCACTAAAACCATAACTTCTTAGCTTTATTTGTTTACGTACAAAAAATTGTAGCCTGATATATATATTTCATTTACATGATTGGTATAAACATAAGCTACGCTAAATAACTTTCAAACCGCTATTTTTACCACAGTAATGAGATATTTATATTCATGTTTTGTTTCTTCTTGAATTTCGCCTCTGTGACGCCTTTTTGATGCATAGCCTTTCAACCAAGAAAATCCAGAGGAGACCAAAGATTCGCAGCAAATCGATCTATCGATTCCTGTTGATAGATAAAAAAAGTGGACCGTAAATGTTTGCTTGATCTTTTCCCAATCCAGTTAATCTTTACCACCTGCTTACTCTGTCCACGCGATACAGTGTTGGAGTTTCCTTTTTTTCTCCAATACATGTTTGCCCAGTCTTGGATGCTTTTAAGAAAGATGAAAAAGTAGTTTCGAAATTTTAGCATAGGATTTTGTGTCTTTGTGATGTTGTGTATAGGATTTCACACAGATTTTGTTTTCCTTTTGAATAGGAGTTTTCTTTCTCTCCTTTTGTTTTATTTATTTACTGGTTTTCGCTGCTCTGCTCTTCATGCTCTGTTTATAATTCGTATACGAAATAATATTATTGAAGAACGATTTTCAAATATTTGTGTGTGTATGTGTTTACGGTAATTTTTCTTTTTATCAGCTAGCAGCAAAATATTGATTTAGAAAACATGTTTTACAATGGAGGTGGTAAACAGGTTTTTTTCCTTTCCTAATTATACAATAGTTCTCGCTACAATTCAAATCATAGTCAAGTAACAAGACCGTCATTGTAGCTTATACCTCAGATTTGTTTATCTTCAACGACGCGTTTACAAAATTTTTTGAGCTCCAGGTGAATTTACTTATTGCTTCATTATTTTGCACAAAGGTTTTGAACAGAATATATATACATATATTGATTTATAAGCTTCAGATAAAGTTTTTTCATAACGATAGTAGGCTTTCATAAAGACTTCTGCTTCGCCATGTTTGAATTTCAATCACAGCCATCTAGAATGAGCTGTTGATTGATAGATTGAATATTAACGTCGCAGTGTTCAGCTACACGAGAGCTTTTGGCGACGGACCACGTAATTTTGAACCATGGTCAAGTGACGTGGAGGACACCTGAGCTGGCACCCCCTCTCCTAACTACCACACCACACCAATGGGAGGACGTTTCAGCTCTCGACAGATTTAACGTGCATCGCTGCCCTTCACGGCGGGTCTTTAGTGGTACTGGGAACTCGTGACAAGGCAAGCCACGATCCGATACCTATACCACTCGGCTACCGCTACCACATGAGCTGTTGATTATTAATGGGGGGAAAAACTCGATATATTTCTCTTAGCATCAGGAATCCCTTATTATAATAGATGCAGTAGTTTCGAGAATATGATTTTTTAAAATCGAGTCCATCTTTTGCCCTCACCTTGTATTGCATGAATGTTTTGTAATATAGTTCCACAACGTCAAGAATGCTAATAAAATCAAATAAAGTGCTCATCATTTTTTAAAAAAAGCTTTCCGTGTTTGTATAAATATGGAAATACTGCACAAAAATTATAAAGTATAAATTATTAGTAAGAAATCCAAGCTTTTTGTTCAATATGGATGTTAAAAAATATTTGAAAACAATTTTTACTTGTATATAACACCTCTGATTTTTTTTTAATACAAAAACACAAAATTTTCTTGTAACGTTAAGAGCGCATTCAAGTGAGTTTTCGAAATAGGTATAAAAATATTTGTTTTTATGAAAAAAAAGAGTTTCTATGTAAGGAGAATAGGAAAGGGACCAGAATTTTTTTCCCCTTTACTTTCCAAAACTATTCTGAAAAACATGGATTGCTATAAATTTTTTACAAGAATGATATATGAAAACAATTCTTTTTTGCAAGTCAAATACATGTTTTAAGTTAAAAATTGCAGAATAAGATATCATTTTGTTGCTCACCATATTGTAATTTTTAAAGGTACAGTAAAGTGAAAGTATAAGAAAAATGGGCATGAAAAAATTACGCTATGAATATAATGAAACTAATAGAAAAAAAAGCCAATAATTTTTAGCAGGCAGCTGAAGATTGAAAACAAATAACCGGAACAGTCCCTGTAAGTATAGATTTTACTGTTCCTCAAAATTTGTTCGTGTGTGTGTTCTTTTTTTTTTTTTTGTTGAAGATCACGATAAAACACACACAAATACTTTCGATAACATTAAAAGCACTTTCAAGAAATGCACTTAGAAAAATAATATATAAAAACACACAAAAGCCAGTCAATAAAAAAAAAGTACAAATTTTTTTATTTATTATATTTTATACCAATAATACATACTGAGAATAACATTCCAAGATACATGTAGTCTTTTAAAAAATGCTGAGAACAATTCAATTAAAAAATAAAACATACTGCGGAAAACATCCAAGTCTAAAATAAAAGTATCAGTTTTTTAACCTTTTTAATAAGCAATATCTACTATAACAGAGATATGTTCTTTCCAGTCCATTAGCGTCAGAAACGAAAACGAAAAAAAAAAAATGAAATAAAAAAAGAGAAAAAATAAGGAAAAAATAAATAAATAACACGGTGAGGAGACAAAAACCAAAACCTGCTATCACTTGCAACTCGCGTCTGCGAAGAAATGTGTTTGCATTGATTGGACAGCCCCAGCGACACGATGTGTAGAGGTCAGACGTCAAGGTCGTCGTCATAGTAACAAGTCCAGTGTCGTCTTCGAAGACCAACACTCTGCTGTCAACACAGCTATCTAATCATAGCAGAATAGGACAACTGCTCCTTACGGAGAATTTATTTCGACATCCTCCATCGCCATTTTGCCTTTTTATTGTTACTTATTTGCCAAATATGAAAGAACACATATCATACTGGCAAAATAGTACCACTTCACTACAAGACTGACGTGCTGAGATACGCAGGTGGTCTAGCAATTAGTGGGTTAGCAATCCGAATGAAATATAGCGCATTTTAGTCTCTCAAGTGTATAAAACGGTTATGTATCAAGCGTCCCACAATCACAGTTTTAAAATTGATGAGGATTTTATACACAGTTTATGTTGTACTTCGGACTTAGTTGAAAAAGGACTTCCCCTGAATGTTGTCTACTTGCTTGTACCATTTCTCATTCGAGGATTATTTATAGGTTTATTTTTGACCAAAGATCTATAGCGCACTTCTTTCCCTTTTATCTGTCGTTGTGTTGTCAATAGACCGCATTGTGATAAAGATTAATTATGTTCGATATGTACGGAAGTTCTGTACACAGACAATGGCTATTGGAACGTCTCTTTTCACTTATAATGTATAATTAAATAAATATTCACAATTTTACTAAAATGACCTTTTCACTTAATTATTAGAAGGGTAATCTTAAAAGTTCTATGCATCTGAGAGGCTAAAACATTAGTGACCATTCCGTGATTTGTTTTGCATAGACAGATTTTTTTTTAAAATGAATCTTTGCAAAATATTATTGATTTAATTTCAGATCCTAATCCAAAAATACTTACAAAAAGGAAATAAATCTTCTGTATTAAATTGTAAAATATTTGAGAAACTTCAAATGTAAATTGTGAACACATTTTGTCAATAAAAACCGTACTTCTTCATAGACTCACAATACAGCACAATTATTGCGTTCATACTGGAATACTTTTTATATTTATTTAAAATTTAATAATTTGAATTTTTGTGCCCAATGACAAAAATGATTTCTGCATTACAAATTCAGTAAAATTCTCAAAAATATTGCATTCCTTTTGAAGAAGTTACGCAATCATAATCTAATTAGAATTTTGCGTCACAACAATTAAAAATATTTTTCGTAAGCCAAATGTTATGAACAATTTAAAACATGTACATACGTTTGGAACATTGATTCTGATACTTTCACCTAATATAGCCTGTTACAGTGGCGCAAATAAGAATTTTTCAAAGGGAGAGGGATGTCCGGGGTCACACACAAAAGTCCACCCTTCTTGTATCATGCTCGAATACACCACCCAACATATTCTTTTGATTTTGTCAATTTTCGGGAACAATGAACAATAAAATATTAATTAATGAATGAGTAATTAGCATTAATTAATAAAATTAATTATTAAAAACAAAAACTTAGTTAAATTTTGCGTACTATATACATAAGATTATAATCAATCGAAAAAAATCAAGGACTATGGGGGAGTTCAGGACCCGGGCATTCCTCCCCGCCCCTA
>BMAU01001689.1:0-52812 GCA_019973935.1 Trichonephila clavipes | reverse complement strand
TTCCTCATGTACAACAGACTTTTCCTTTTCTTTTAAGATTGCTTCATTTTCCCTCCTCAAACGATTTGAATCCTCATCATGTAAAATACTTTTATCCACTTTAAAATCGCGACTTACATTATGAAGATCCTTTTTGGTTAAAAGTCCTAATCGTTCAGTAGGGGGCATTTCTTTTGGATATTTTCTATAATGTTAGTATACGGCATCCCAACTTTTAGGAGAGCTGCTAAATTTCTTCTATCTTCCTCGTAAAGTCTCAGTTTACCACACACACAACCTGCATTTCATGACCAGCATGCACAGATTGGTACTGTACAGTTATTTTAATTGCCTCTTCTTTTTGTTCTCGGATGGCCGTCATAAAGGCAGGACATGTCTTTCCACATTTAACAGATCCTCCTATTTTCTCCATGCGTTTTCTTTCCGATTTTAACTTTGCAATACCGCTCCTGTTACAAATATAATAAAAAAATTGCTTGTTCTTTGCACTTTTCCTGACACCACCATTTTTCACAAATAAGGACTTCGTTCTTACTTCTTCCTTTTTCCATTTTTGAAAACTTTCATTAGTATTAAACACATGTTTTTCGTATTTCAGCTCTATTTTATCATGAGATACTTCGTAATGTTTCTTCAATTCTTTCAACGTTCTAAACTTTTCATCACAAAACGCGCACACATGTTTCCCGGCATCAACTGCAATCTCTCTCCGATAGCCCTGAAAAGGGCTGTTGTTCTATCAAATGGTTATCATCCATTTTTTAACAAATGCAATTGAAAAAAATCCGGCTCAGTTAGAGTAATTTTTCTAAATCGCCAACCCGGAAAATGGCGTTCGAAATTGATTATATATACCCGCTATGATTTTTCTAGAACATTCGATTTTGGCGCAGGATAAAAATTTTTCCCTAATCCCTACTTCACCAAGCCCTCCTTCTCCTTCCACCTGCTCTTCAGTAGACTAAGCCATTTTACTTGCAGTTAAGAGACGCTGGTAGAAAAGCGCGAGAGAAATCGATTTCAAAAGAGAATAGGTATGAGATCCTGTGGTAAGCTGTAAGTATAATTCCGCGATGGTCAAGTTTTGATGATAATATTTGTTTTACGCGTTCATATACACATTCCAAATATCAGATTATTACCGAAGTTTTTTTAAAATTTTAAAATAGATTTGTAGATCTCAAAATGTGTTTCGTTTCCGGACACACAACAACATGAGACGATGCTCTCACTTAATTTTCCAATCACTATGTCGGACAGTATTTGTGATGAAATTGCAAAATTAAAAATACATTTTTGAAAATGTGGAATCCTGACTCCTTATATCATAAAGACCCCTTCCTTCCTCAATAGACTGACAGCCCAGGGTTGGCCTATGCCTTCTCAAGAAGTCTTTTCGAGGCCAGCCTTCTTCTTGCCAGTGTTCTCCAATACTTACCTTCTTAAAACTAGGAGATATTTTTCTAGGCCATCAATCTATCTGAGATTTGGCCAGCCCTTTATTTGTGCAGCAATTGGTTGAGCATTGAAGACTTTTTTTAGTGGTACGTTCCAAGTTCATTCTGATAACGTGACCTGCCCCTTTAATTCGTTGTATTTTGATGGTTAACAATGTCAGATTCATTATATGATCGATAGAGCTCAAAATTTGATCTTTTTCGCCATGTTCCATTTTCCTGAATTCCTCCAAAAATGAATCGTAAATCTTCCTTTCGTAGATACTTATGTTCTCATATATTCGAGGCATGGACCAAGTTTCATATGCATAAGGTGACACTGATCTTAAAAGACTTTTATACAATAAAACCATATATTATTTTTCTTTTGATAAAATTTATTATGATCCAGCATTTCATAAATTTACAGTGATTTTTTTTTCACTAGCGTGATCTATAAAAGCGAAGAACAGTCCCAAATTGGACATAAATATTTATAGTTTAGTTAGATTCAGGGTTTGAGTAAAAAATGTCTCCTAAATTTGACTCTCCCTAGAAAGAAAATTATTACATACTAACCTAGGTAAGTTCTTCAACAAAAGACCCATTTGCTTAAGATTCCAAAATTTTCTACCTTAGTTCTTTTGTATCCATAACATTCATAACGAATTTTTGGGAAAATGTTGTTAATTAACATGGACTCTTTAAATGAAAGAAAAAAGCATATTTTACTACCCTTGGCAGTTCAATTCAAAAGCTGGTAACTATCGAAAAAATTATTTTTACAAAATGAGCTAAATTCCAAAATACACTCTTGTGTCTGTAACGCAAATCAATCACAATATTCAAAAATAAAACGTAAAAAGTTTTGTAATATTTTAATGAATTAGATTCGAAGTGTTTGACTTCAACACCAATGAGAGTTCTACATTTTTTTTAATGTTATTGTTTGATTAGTTGCAAGTAACTAGCTAAATTTATTTCTGCTTCAGCATTTCTGTCACATTTCGAAAGATTTAAAAGCAGTTAGATTTTCTGTTACAAAAACTGAAATACTTAATATTTTTACCGGATTACTTTCAATTTGACATTTTAATGTGGAACATAATATCAAAACCATAACTACCTTTGGGAATATTTTCATGCGAATTCCATGTAAATGTTTTTGATTTGGCGAAGTACACAGTGAGAAGAATGTATATATTACATAAAAAATTTCATTTTTCTAAGTGAATAGTATTAAGAATGTAAATTCAAACATCTGGAATGTTCAGCAAAGTAAATTCTGGTTCTATTATAAATGATGAGTAAGGAAAAAAAATATTTCCGTATACTCTTAATGTATATTCTCTAATCCTATTTCTAACAGACAAATTTCTAATACATAATTTTATTTACAAAAACACATTTTAATAAGGTAAAAATTTTCAGAAGTAAATAATTTACAGAGATTTTAAACATTTGCTTTAACTACTACTGTATTGTGAAAAAAATATTTTTAGTTTAAGAATCTTTACACATTGGAATTATGAGTAAATTTATAACAAGCCTGAAAAGAAATGTGTTTTAAATTGAAAAGTTCAAATAACTACTCAATCTTTATTATGATTTCATTGTTTTAATTCAGTGTTTCTCAAAGTGTGGGGCGCACCCCCCTGGGAGGGCCGAGCATATCAAAAATTTCAAGATTTTTTTTTAAAAAAATAACCGGAAAGAGAAGTAGAACAAAATACTTTCTTCCATAATAGAAAAAATACCCAACAACACTGATATAATTTATGTTTGCCATCTGGCGTTTTTCCGTCATCAAATAGCTATCTTAGATCCCAAAACCAAATTCAAGAAAAAAATATTTTGTTTAATTTGCTGCATTTTCTCAATGAGAGATTTTTTTAATTACGTTTTAACATAAAATATTACTCGTTAAAAGAAAAACGAAACCCAGAAAATTCTAAGAATATAAACAATTAATCACTGTAATTATTATTGAAATACTGTACATTAGTTGTAAAAAAAAAGAAAAGGAAGACATTATTCACTTTTCAGCCAGGCTGCATAATACATTTGTTAATCATTTGATTGACCTTCAAGCTTACTGGTATGGTCATTTAGATCATTCGTATTTTTTTCTAAATACACTTTTAAACCGGGAGCGGTGGCGCGGGACATCTATGATCTCTATTGAGGGAAGTTGGAACTGATCAAACAAAAAAAAAACCTGCTGAAAAAATACATATTATTCATGATTGAGAAACGCCACGAACATGAAACGAAAGGAAAATTATCAAGTGCTTCCTAAAGAACTCCATCAACCTAAAATATGAAGCCATAAGTGTACCACAAGGTTCAGTTCTCCTTGTCAAAAAGACACAAGAAAGAAAAAGTTCCACTTGCTATTTATTGATTACCAAAGGAGTCACGAGTTCGAGCCCAGAACCACTAAAGACCCGACGTGTAGGGGAGAGATGCACGTTAAATCTATTCAGAGCTCAAACGTCTTCTTGTTGGAGTGGTGTGGTAGTTAAAAGAGGCCAGCTCAAGTATCGTCCTCGTCAACCATTGTTCAAAATTACGAGGTCGTCGCCAAAAGCCCTCGTGTAGCTGAACAGTGCGACGTTAATATTCACTCACCAGATCATGAAAGCTCATTAAAACTACAATAACTTGGAACAAAATATGACAGCTTTGTCAGAAAATAACATTTCTGTAGTATTAATGAAAGTGTCTCTGATTTGCGTCCTTTATTAAGGTCTTGAACTTTTGAATCATTTTAGTTCAGTGTTTTATTGAATTTTTTCTCAAATCATCAAAGAAAAATTGAATAGTCCTTGAAAGCTGGTAAGCATACTTTCTCTTAATTAAATTATTCACTGGAATTCCGATTTTTATCGTGTACAGTAAAAATAATTATAAACAAATGATTGGGGTGACTGAGTCCCCCCGCAGCACCATTAGCGTTAGTATCGAGTGCACGCCTGCTCCTGGGTTAAAACATTTTGAAGTCTTCTCGCTTTAAATATTAAAAAGTAACGCAATTATTCTTCATCGGAATTTTATATTCTTTTTTTCACTATTTAACATTAATTCTAAATGCTAATTCTGTGAGGCTTAAAATTACAGTTCTTTTAAACAGTTCTTTACAATTATAGCATTTATCTAAAAAAAAAAAATCATTTTACATTTTTGTATACAATGTCGTGCACGCAGCTTTACTCTCCTTGCAGTTCAGCTATTATATCAATAATAATGTTTTATTTTTTTAAAAAATGAACTCGGGCGAAGAGCTGGTGTTTCAGCCAGTATACGTTTAATGTATCAGTACTGAAGAAGGTATTTTATAAATAATTTCTTAATACTAAATTAAGAACAAGTATGATAATTATTATGGACTTTCATCCGCTTGTCTTGTAGAGCAAAGTTTTTCAAAGGAAGGTTTAATATCAGAAATTGACACTCTGAGTCTATTTTTCTATATTTAGCTGAGATCTATATTTTGTCTTCAAACCAGCCACCGTAGAAAATTTCGGTTTAACAAAGGTAAGATGTTGAAAATGGTAACAGTATACGAAGTGCTTTTGTTTTCAGAACAGAGAATTTCATCATCCACCTTTACCCAAATTTCAAAGACCGATTTATTACAAAATTGCCTTTTAAGTTTACACTGGATGTGAAATGTATGAAGATTTCTTCTTCGGAAGTTGAGAGTCTTTCTGGAGTGTCTTGAAATAGATCCCTAATCCACTCGTAACTTGCTACCAAGTTGTCCTCATCCAGAAAATACTTTTTGAAATTCTTTTCCAACATAGTTAAACGATTTTACATGGTTTTAGAAACAACTTTCTCACGTTGTTCTTCAGATTTGTAAGTTTTGACACACAACCAGCTGGGCTTTTTTTCCCATCATTTACTTCATTGGTGGTAAATCCAAAATTTAAGTATTTTTAAGAATATTCATTGCCTTGATTTAATTTTCGGAACCATGCTCGTCTGTGTACTTGTTGATCCTTCATTATCGTGGAATGCTTGCTTACGACTTAAAAATGTATGTATGATTTTGTTTCAATCTACTGTCGTAAATACTTAATTACCGTGAATTACAATTAACGTGTAAATTTAAAAAAACGTACATTCACAAGCTAGATTCGGTAGCTATAGGAGTATCGAGTCGATCAAAGCTGACTGGAATTGTACGAGGTTTTACATGTTTTGCGCAGACGTCCGATAGATTGCCCAGACTAACGCAAACGTACCCTAAAATGCCAAATGTGATGGATATGATAGCGAGCAACATAGACTAGACTATTTTTCTAATGACATTTGTACTTTGAGAAACGAATGCTGAAGAGAAATAAATCATTGATTAAATATATCATTTTGCGATCTGTTCCAATTTAAAAATTACAGAAAGAAAAATTAACATAATAATAAGCAATATATATTTTAAGTAATTTTCTTAAAATATATATTACTTAAAAGTTACATATACAAAATTTAATATACTTATCGTATTAATTTGTACGGTTTATAATTAAGATCTTATTGTAACTTTAGCGTCTCTCTCTCAAAGTGCATTTTTATTGCAATAAATACATTATTGTTGTACGGGGGGGCGACAAAAATTATGATTGAAAATTGGGTCGCAGTATTGAAAGTTTGAGAAACACTGGTTTTAATTGCATCTGCAAAATGTACACTAATAAATATTGTTCAAGTCAGTAACAGGAATACCATTGAATATTAGCAAAGAAATGTGTATATCATTTGAAGGATGACTATATTTATCATTTACATATGACATTGAAAGGAATTTAAAAAATGGTTTACCTTGGATATCTAATTTTTAATTCAATTCAATGACCTATTTGTTCCTCGTACTTGTAACATTTAACTGATAAATTTTTTCCCCACAAAACTTAAGAAAAAGGCAATTCTTCAGCATTTTGAAACAGAATAATAACTTACGCTGATTAATTTTATTTTCATCAAAAATGAGATGACACACTATAGTTAGAAGATCAAATATAACTTACATGATCAACTCTAACGGCAGATCATTAACTAGAGACCACTACTCGATGAAGTTCCAGCCAAAATTAATGACCATGACCACTAGACTACCACAGCCACTTACTTCATCTGAATAGGATTTATAAAATGCCCAATGTCTAATTAAAACTTAACCTTTTGAATCTAATTTACATTATGCGTACCACAACTCAATCAAGCTATTTAGAAAATTTAATAGAACATATTGAATATACTAAAGCATCTCTCTTGATATTGTATCAATAGAATTCCATCTTCAATTCCAGTTTCCTATGCATACATTCCTGTATATATATACGTGTGTGTGTGCTAAGTCTTTCCTGTAGTATGACAGTAATTTTCCATTATGTTTTGCTGGGTGAGTGAGTGTTTTATCAATATTTCATAATAAAAAAAATATTACAGCTATTAGCGATGAACCTCGTACTCTTAAACCCGGTTGTAGTGACAAGGACGTACGGTAACACTACACCAACCGATCCACTCTGTTGGAAAAGTGGATACAAATTATGCAATTTGAACTTTTTTTTTATCAAAAAACAAAATATTCAGAAGTAAAAACTGCTTATACTAGATGTTATAGCAAATTATTGCCTTTGATAACCAAATAAGCCTCTAAAACATTTTGCAAGAGTTAAAAATGTCTATTTGTATGATCTGAAGCTATTCTTTAAAAATATATAGATCACAATTTCTAAAAGTACTAAAAAACTAAAATAACAAAAATACGCCATTAAGCTCAATAAAAGAAAAGTATTCTTAGAAAACACATTTTCTAGATAAATCGGATTTAGTAAAAATAATAAGAATGAAATTTTGCAACTAATAAATTAATTGAAATTTCCAAAAAATTAAAAGAATGCCTCTTTTTTTTTGCTAAAATTAAATCACTTATTACTTTTTTTCTTAATGGTGCACCTCTTGGCACTGGATGTTACTGTAGTTTCATTTTCCATGACAATTATTGTATAGTAGTTGTGACAAAACAGTGGTGATTGGCTGGGTACTGAACATTTCTTCTTAAATTTTTTCGCCGTGTAGGGCAGCGATGCACGTTAAATCTGTCGAGAGCTGAAACGTCCTCCCGTTGGTGTGGTGTGGTAGTTAGGAGAGGGGGGTGTCAGCTCAGGTGTCGTCCACGTCACTTGAGCGTGGTTCAAAATTACGTGTTCCGTCGCCAAAAGCCCTCGTGTAGCTGAACAGTGCGACGTTAATATTCAATCAATCAATCAATCTTAAACTTTTGCCTGATACGACAAAAGGAAAAAAATAAGCCAAATTATATTCCCTTGTTCCTAAAAATACAAATAATTTTGTTTTATCAAAAAAAGCTATATTTTTATTCTTCATTAAAATCATGGATAAATTATAGTTTTTAGCAAATACAGCAGCACAAATAAATATAAATACTATTACACATAATCAGATACTATAATCCACTGATATTTTGTTGTTCAAAAATTGTATTTATTGCAGATAATAGAAAGTCACTTCAACTAACGTGGAAATAAATGACTACATACCAGTAATTTTAGAAATAACGCTTCATATATATTTAAAATTAATACTAAACCTTAAATGTATAATTTTACCTCAATGGTCATAACTCAATATTGCACTATTCATGGAAAAAAAAGGTTCCATAGCCTCCAGGAGGTTGGACTTCTACCTGTTGGTCCACAGAAGGTATTTTATTTCCCTTCTACCTCCCATTGGAAACCAATGGAGGCGTTCCCCTATCCGCCACCTGGGGACGCGCCCTCTAGGGGTTACAGGCTCCCCCGAGAAGAGTTTTTGATAAATGGAAGCATTCTACAAGGCTAAAAAAATCTTCGACTCTCCAACTTGATAGTGAAATCAGAGAAGAACTCAATTTGGATCATTCCTCCGTGGAGTTCCTTCAGGAGCCCCTCATTCCAGAAAACCCACCAAAGAACACCTGTTTCGAATTGGAGTTGTTGCAGCCATGTTCCAAAAAAGAAGACCCTGTAACTCTCAGACAAAAAGGACTGGAAACGATAGCAATACTCTCTCAAGATAACTTTGCAATCGCCTACACCGATGGTTCCTCAGACAGATCCCTCAGCAATGGAGGTGCCGGAATCATCCTACTCCTCCCAGATGGTAATAACTACAAACACAAAATTAACACAGGCATAATCGCCTCAAACTTCACAAGTGAACTCATGGCAATTATAGAGAGGCCCTTATATTATATCAACAAGACCCACATGTTATTGATTCTACAGAAGGATTAGTAATCTTCTCAGATTCTCTAAATCAGCTATAGAAGCCATAAGAAACGGAGAGACTAACATCTCCTGTGATATTATTACCCTTCTAGAACAGCTGCACAACAAAAGAAAATCCTGTATCCTGCAATGGATACCCGCACATGTCAACATTGAGGGTAATGAATATGCATATATATAGAGATTGCCTCACCAAAGAAGCTAGAGACATCGAACATAAGTGCACCACCATCACACTTCATAATGCTAACCCAGTAGCCAAACATAGAATTATGAATCACACTTTTAAAAAACCCCTAGTTACGGAATTTGACTGTCCCCGGATTATAACATCCACAATTGCCAGATTGAGAACTAAACACCTTAAGGGCATGAAGATTCACCGAGACAAGACAAGATCATATGTTCAATGCAAACACTGCCCAGATCTTCAACTCACGCCCAATCACATCTTGGAATGCCCAACCGTCACAACAAAGTTACTAAAAATGGGAATGGTCCCTCTGAGGGACTCTTTGCGAGAACTCCTGTACAGCCCTGATGCTCCCAGAATAGCAGAGGCAGTGATCAAGACTTTCGACGGAATTTAGTGATATCTACTGCATTTATTCATGGACACGAGAACAACAACAATGGTCATAAAATTTTTTTAAAAAAATTTCATAATAACATTTTAATATTATTTTACATATAATAACATTTACATTTGTTGTCTTTGTTTATGTTTATATATTGATGATCTAATTCTATATTTTCAAATAAAAATTTTTTTACAAAAAATGTTTGTATATTTTAACTCTAAAATGTAGATTTGAAATAAGTAATAAAATAAGTTCGAACTGAGGAAAGAAAACATCAATACGAATCAACTTTCGATTCTGAAAACTCGAATTATGGATAAATTTCAGAGACTCGACACTTGTCAGAATCAAATTTCTGAACAACTCTTGGATTCAGAAGATGCCGTGCAAGAATATTTAGATGATATGGAAGACGTAGAAAGCTACCGTGACCGCTACATCGAAATGTGTTCCCGGGTAGATTTGAAAATACAAGAAACTGTTGTTCCTACCAAAACTGAAAAGAGAAGTTTTAAATTACCGAAAATCGAATTGAGAAGAAGTTTAGCCGCAAAGCTACGGACTTTTTGGCCTTCTGGAGTCAGTTTCAAAAAATTCACATACTAAACTTAAAAGTTCACGTACCTAAATTTGTACTAGCAAGTCTTCACGACAATACTCTTTTAATTGATCAATGGCTTTAGGATAATTTCCACCGTTACAGGTAAACTCATTACTGATCGTTCTGCTTTCGATTTCGGTTCTACAGATTGCAATAAATATTGTGTGCATCTTGTCTTCTTCCACAATTCTTTTACCATCGCTGTTTCTGGAAGAACGAGAAAACTGATTTTCCCTCTTTGTACGATGAACTTGAAGGGAAATTACGGTCGTTGGAGAGCCTTGGACGAATGCATTTAAGGAATGTTAGTGTTAAAGAATTGGGGGAACTTGATGTTTTAGGAATAACGGATCTCTTACTTAATGAGAATACGAGAGAAAATTTTGATTTAACCGATTTTAAGAATAAAATGTAAATTCTTCCCGATGGGAGATATGAAGTAAAACTCCCATGGAAATGTAACTCTGAGAATTTGCCATGTAACAAAAGACTAACGTGAAAAAGGCATCTACGGATGATGAATGATTTAAGAAATGGTAAATTTTTTGATGATTATTAAAGTGTGTTTATGTAGTGAAAAGGTTTAAATATCATTGAACGTGTGCCGGAAGTAGAATTGAACAATGAATGTCATTATTTACCTCACATCTATTATGCACCTTTTAGAAAATTGAAGTTCTGAATATAAGGAAGATGCACAAAAGCTAAAATTTTCTTTTTATGTTGATAATTGTGTAACTGGTGTTTTCAGTGTTGATGAAATAGAGATATTTATTGAGAAGACTAAATTAATTGTGTCGAAAGGATGTTTTAATTTACGTATTTTCGAGAGCAATATGGCAAGTAAAAGTGTTGATAAACTCTCAGGCGAAACTTTTATTTTGGGTATCATCTGGGACTTGGGTAATGATGTTTTTAAATGTTGCACGAAATTCGAATCATTAATGTGCGAAACGAAAATAAGCAAACGATTGGTTTTGTCTACTGTACAAAAAGTTTTCGATCTCATTGGGATGTTGACGCCGTCTACATTGCTCCCAAAATTGCTATTACAGGAACTATGGAAAATGAAAATTGCATGGGATCAGGAATTACCTCAAAATATTGCAAGCAAATTTACTAAATGGTTTAATGAAATTCAAGTTTTGAAACATGTAACTGTGTCACGTTGTATGAAAATTGGTATTTTTACTGAATTGCATGTATTTGTTGATGCAAGCAAGGGGTCATATGCGGGATGCGTCTTTGCTCGATCAATAGTTGATTCTAGAATTAGCGTAATTCTCGTTAGAACGAAGTCTAGAGTCGCTCCTCTCAAACCTTTGAGTGTACCGCGTTAAGAACTAATGGCTTTTTCTATAGGTGCTCGACTTGTAAATTCTATTTTGAAAGCACTGAATATGCCGGACTTGAAAGTTACTCTTTGGTCCAATTCAACTGCACTTTGGTGGATTAAAGAATATGGAAATGGGTCATTTTTTGTTGCTAATAGAGTATAGGAAATTAGACAACTGACTCAAATTCAATCATGGAAGTATGTTCCAGGAAACATGAATATCACGGATTTACTATCTCGTGGTTTTTCTCCTCGACAAATGCTTAATTCTAGATGGTGGGACTCCTAGTTGAAACAAAATTAGGAATATTGGCCAGATAGTGAAATCGGCTGCGAGCCTCAAGAAGTAACGTAGAGAGAAAGAAAACTAAAATTGCGAATGTTGATCTAGCAAACGATGCACTCCCCTTGCATACATGTAATGTGTCAGGTTATTATAAAATAAGAGTATTTGCGTGGGTTTTAAGATTTGTAAATCATTGTCGCAAATACTATAACAAATGTAAGGAACATGAACTTTCTGTTGCTGAAATTGAAAATTCTGAGAAACAATTGATTCGTTTAACTCAGACATATTATTTACCTGATGTTGAATCTTTAAAATTTGTTACCTTTATTGATAATGATAATATTTTAAGAGTACAATCTAAAATAACTGAACGAAATGATGTAAGTTATTTTTTGTATCTTATATTGTTACCTGATAAATGTGAATTTACAAAACTTTTGATTAGATCTATACACAAAAATAACGGTCATGCTGGAATCCAAATAATGCAATCATTGATTAGAAAAAGGTTCTGGATTATCAGAGCTAGAAAAACTATCAAGAGTATTTTAAATAAATGTGTTATTTATGCTCGTTTTAAAGTGAAATCATTGTCAAGAAGACCATCACCTTTACCACCAGACCGAGTGACTGATTGCGCGATATTTGTTGTAGGAATTGACTTAGCTAGAACTCTGTTTCAAAAACTGTCGAAAAGGTATCGATTACATTGTTCACTTGAACATTCTATCACGCTCTCCATCTTGAATTAGTAAACGCTCCGTCTTATGGTGCCTTTTTGCTAGCCCTTAGGCATTTCATTGCCAGGCGCGGGAGGCCCAGGATAATTACCTGTGATAACGGTACTAATTCGAGGGTGCTTTCAATGATCTTGCGAAATTGGATTGGCATAAAATATCGAGAGAAACATCGACTTAAGAAATAGTTTGGAAATTTATACCACCCACCGCCGCATGATGGGGAGGTTGGTGGGAAAGGTTGGTTCACATTATCAAAGAACTATTGAGACGTTCTCTTGGAAAATCAATATTAACCTATGAAGAATTGTCTATAGTGATTTGTGATTGTAAATTTTTAATCAATAGTAGACCTTTAACTTATACATCTGAAAATCTACAGGAATTGATCCTTGTTACTCCAGCAATGTTTTTAATAGGGAATCGCTGTTCCGATACTACCAATATTGACGAATTAAATTCGTGAGACTTAAGAAAAAGAATGAAATATAGAATTAAACTTTTAAGAGATTTAAAGCAACGTTTCAGGAAAGAATATATAGGCGAGCTAACACAAAAACAGAATGATAATTTGGTGCGGGAACCCCGAATTGGGGAAATGGTCTTAATTGGAGACGGCAATAAGAAACGTTTGTCTTAGCCTATACCTAAGACTATAGAATTAATCTCTAGAAGAGATGGGGAAATTCGGACAGTTCGGCTAAAATCTCAACATGGAACAGTAATACGCCCGGTCCAACGTGTCTTCCCTTTGGAAGTACAAACGATTGCTAATAGCGATAAGGCAGCATTTCTCAAACTTTGAGGCGCGCCCCCTTGGGGGCGTGATAATACTACGAGGGGGGCGCGAGCATATTGAAAAGACAAAAACAAAAGATTATTTAAGAAAATTATTAATTTACTGAAAGTAAGCAAACAAAATACATTCTGACATAATTAAAAATAAAGTACACATTTACGTTGATATATTGCATTTATAAATGTATCAGTGCTACACAATGTATTTTATAATTAATTTAACAATACTATGTGTTAAGAAGAAGTTTATTAATTACCAGTGAACCCATGGACTTATCATATGTATAATTAAAAACAAAAAATATCTTTATAAATTGTACGGTTTATAATTAATCTCTTAACTGCCGATAAAAGTTACGCGATTCGCTTCCCAATGCCAACCGTTTTCCACGCAGGCACGCGTATGTGATGTATTGGGGGGGAGGAATAAAGAAGCAAAAATAATCTGAAATAAGTAAATCCTTCACAAACATTGGCAAGGCCCTTTTATTACATTCCAAAGCCTACGGGATAATTTTATAGATAGCAGTGCACAGAAGAGATTGTACTTTGAAAGACGTATATATACGTCAAAGAAAAAGCACTTTGGTTTAGCGAGACGTTTATATCTGCTCGGGGTGCTTAAAAGGTTAAAGTCGTACCGTAGTTATAGCGTCAAAATATAGTATTATTGAATTCAATGCATTGTTATTGTATGAGGGGGGCGCGATGAAAATTATGATTGAATATTGGGTCGCGAATATTGCAACTTTGAGAAGCACTGCGATTAGGTGTTGAAAGAGGAATCAAATTCTGTTAAATGTACTGAACCGGAAAATGTCTTGAATACTTTTGATGTAATTGTAAAAAATATATACTTCTTCTGAAAGATTGGTTCAAGAACCAAATAGACGTGATCTTTTGAATTATAACTGTTATAGGTTTGAGTCTCTTTCCAAGTCTCATAGGGCGGAAGCATGTTGTGAATAAGAATGATTTGTGCAAATGAGTGGCCGCAAGGTGCCCGTTTTTGTAACTGTGAAGAGGTTGTGTGACGTCATTATGTTCTGCATATAAAAAGGGTGAAGAGATCACGAGTGCTTGCTCTCAGTCGGTAGTTCTGAATAAACTTGGTTACTTTAATTGACTGGCTCAAGGTTTAATTATTTCCCCTAACGCCCAGCATCGGGTTGGTGCAGCTCACAGAATTTTAGAATTGATATTGTTCTTTACAAATGTTACGCAAACTAAAAATTAGTCAAACTTTATTTATTACCACAATATCAAATATCATTAACACTAGAGTCTTAAATAATGAGATATTTTGTTAGGAAATCTTTCACATAACGTTTGAGGGGCCATTTGTTGACTAAAAGTCAACATCATGGGCACGTGGCCGGTATGTCATAAGTTCGAGCCTAATGCAAAGGAAGACATGCCATGTAGGGGGAGACAATGCAAGTTAAACCTGACGAGACTCCAATTCCTCCTGTTGGTGTGGTGTGGAAGTTTGGTGATGGGCTTGCCAGCCTAGGTTTCTTCCTCGGGACTTCCTAATAGTTCAAAATTACGAGGTCCATCTCCGACAGACGTCGTATTGCTTTATAGAGCATCGTTAATATACACTCTCTCACAGAATTTTTTAAATCTGTATTTTTGTTCGACATTGCATATCTTAGCTGGATTTTCTAAATTGGCATCATTTAATGAAGAACGTGAATGAGGGTTTATTAACGTCGGAATATGCAGCAACAAGAGGACTATTAGATACGGGTATCGTAACTTTGAACCATGGTCAAAAATCAGGAGGACATTTGAGCCGGCACGATCTCTTTAAACTTCCTCACCAAGCCTTAGGAAAGCTTTGAGTTTCAACAGATGTTAACATGTATTTTTTCTCTACACGGCGTTTATTTGTTAAAATGAGGCTCGACACACGCCGTCCATGACCATGACCAATGAGCTAAAGAGGGCATAATGATGCACATATTTAACTCTATCCATTCCAACTCCAAAAATAGGATTCATAAGCATATGTAGATACAAAAACATTTTGAAGTCGTTGTGAATAAGTTGAAATATCTCTCAGAGTTATATTGCATGGTATTGTAAAAATTAATGTTGGATGCCGACACAAAACTATGATTCATTTCAATTTGTTACATTGCAACACCTTTAAATCCATTTTTAGATATTAAAAAATACTGTTCCCGGCTGCAGAAAAGGGACATTAAAATATTTCAAACAGTTTATCCATTTTGCTGATTCTGTAAAACGATTATCCATTGCATTGAAAAGTTTATTTTACCAGCTTAATTAGAGAAATTGTTAAGTTATGTTTTGGGGAATTTATTTAAGAGCAGAAATTGTTGAACATTATTTTTTTCAATGTCGGAATTTAAATATCATTTTCTAATAATTTTCTTTGAAATTACGAATATTTTAGTTTGTAAATAACCTTAATCATAAAAAAGTCCCTACTAAATTGATTAAATGTTTTTTTACATCCACTAAAATGCAAAAGTCTAACAACCAATCATCACTCAAGAACAGATTCTTGTTTCTTGTTCATAAACGCAATTTTATTTCCTTCTTAAATTACAATATATATATATATATGTTTTCCTGACTTATCCATCTGTAATTGGTAAAATGTAGTATGTCCCCGTAGTCAGAAAAAAGACAATTTTAAAAATATTTAACATTCATTTTTTAATTATGTATTATAATTATCTAAATGTACCAATATTTAAAAAATACTTTCTTATACATACTGCAAATAGTGATGATTTTGCACTTGAATATATTTGTAACTTATATCAATTTTACATTTTATTATATTCTTTCTAAATCATTAAATTTTACTTGTCATTGTTAAAATTGTACTCACTTGAATAATTTTCAGAATTTTTTTGAAAAAAAAATCCTTATATTATCAGATGTGTCACTTTTATTTAACTATTATAATTTGTATGCGATAGAAAACCAACCAATAAAAATAAGTATTTACATCTTTTTGTATGTATTTTCTGAAAAAATTTCTAAAATCTTGTAAAAAACTGGATATAACTAATTCATCTATTTTGCAATATTCTAGTGCACAGGGAACCATGACTCTTTCATACGTCATCTACTGTAGAATAACATATATTACATATTTGTTTAATATTAGAACTAAAATTACAGTTAAAATATAAACTGTGCATTTTACGCACACGGACTTTCTATTCGCGTACCTGTCGTATTCGTCCCTCGTTAGACTCATGAAACAACAACTCATTGGTTCAAGTTATTCTTTTTCTCTAATGTCAAAGAACCGTTGCACTTTCAAGATAAATTCGGTATATTTATTCCTTGAGAACTTACTTGAACTGCGTATAATCAGATTAAAGTGATTTTAAATGGTATGCAATGAACCACGTAGAATAAAGCAATCTACCCATCAACAACATTGCAACGAAAAAACGATTTATTACGATCATCAAAAAATAGTAGGTCATTACTGCTTTATCTCACTTCAAAACTCATTTAGATATAATAAAACTGAGTCAAAAGTCAATAACGCGGCGTTGAGTGTTCCTCAAATAAACACATTTATTACACTATTCCCATGGACGAATAAAAGTAATTATCGCACACGCAGAAAACCATCTCATCCGTCCTAACACATCTAGAAGACTTTCCTCTCCCCCTTCCCAGAATGGTTCACATTTCCCGTTTCCACAGACGTGAAGAAAAACCACAAATCTTCGTACCTCATCTATGTCCTATAAAAGTAATATCTATCTATCTCTATACGTAATCTCATGTCCACATACTCCTCCGCATTCGCATCAACCGATTTTCTAAACTGAACTCCCCACCCCTCCCCAGAAAATGTTCTCGAAGCACTGATTTTAATGACGCACTTTTTATATCCTACATTTCATCTGCTGAGATAGAATGACTCCCCCTTTTCCCACTCGCTGACTACCGGAGCTAAAAATAGCAGCGACGATCAGCTCTTTGAACTGATTTCTCTTTTTCTCTACCGCAAATTTTGTTTCCATATTTCGTTACATTGTATTAAAATTTTGTTTCAATGTATCTCTTTTTTTTGTTGCTAAATTCTATCTTTTTTTTAAATACGTGTTATCTATTTTGAAACATTTTATCTTTAGTCTTTGTTAAGCAGACCTTGTTACTATTTACAACTTTTTTATAAGTTTCACTTGTATGTTAAGAAATATTTGAAATCGATTTTTACCCACTTTAAAAGGTCAGATTAATTCGAAATTTCGCACACTTGGCAAGGACCCATGACAATACAATAATTTCATAGTTTTGTTTCATTGTTCTGATCAGGATTTTAATAATTAAGGATTTACGAGATTTGGCGACTAATTAATTATATCGATTCTCGATTTGGTGACTAATTCCATATGCCATTTCTAGATTTGGCGACTAATTCCAGATTTAGTAACAAAAAGATTAAGGTGTAACCCTAAAAACACAAAACAGGCTTTTGGTTAATAAAGAATAAAACAAAAAAGTGTTCTTTGTGTGAAAAAAAGGAGGGTGGGTGCGAATTTTTTCTGAAAATGAAAATAAAAGAAAAAAAGACTCGTGCATACGAATAAAAATAATTTATAATCTAACTGCCAAATATATTTTTTATTTTGAAAAAGCAATATGTTTTGAAGTGATAATACGAATTAACATTATAGCAATGCTTTTAAAAGGTGATAATACGATAGCCATTCAATATTTTTTCTTCGCTATTTTTTCTTCACATACTTTTATTAGTTAGACCCGTATCTATAGAGATGGAATCTTTGAACGATATGGGACTTATCCGAGGCCCCGTTAGCAGAGAGAATAAATATCCTTCTGATCCATTAATTAATATCCATTGAAGAGCAGGACTAACTCCAGCAGCCACATAATTCTGGCCCCAAATAACAAACTCAAGGATAAATTCAACAAAGAATAAAAGATAGTTTTAAAAACTAAAAAACAGGCTTTTATTGTAGATCGAACTAAAAAAAATTAAAAATAAATTATAGTTTGAAAAAAAACAACCAAAAAGTACGCTTTGATAGTGTGATATTTGTGTTGATTTTTAATACAAGGTTTTACAAATTTAATACAAATAATAAAGATTTTGAATTTCTCTAAGCACATATTGAAACAAAAACACCAAAATTAATAAAATGTAGCAAAATTTCAAGATTGTATATATAGCATAGATCTGTGTGTGTGTGTTTTGGGAAGTTAAAGCTAGTTTTAGAAGCCAGATAGTTTTCCACCAACATTTTATAGGAAGAAAGCAATTTGAAAAATGATTTTTAATAATTATTTGAATCTATTATTAATTATCAAATAAATACCCAAAACTAAAATGCATTTGTAAATATTTAGACTCCAGTCTGAATGATACAAATGCATATATATATATATATATATATATATATATATATATATATATATATATATTGTAGATTTTGACAATAAGGCCTGAAACTGCTGAAGTATTGAGTATCATTTTTGTGATACAGTATATGATTAGACTTCCAATTCAATTTTATAATCATGAGGGAAATTGAAGTACTTTGTATACTGTAGCAATTGCCTCTATTATTATTTTCGTATACCTAAAACATGTCAGAACGTAAATTTTTCATAGGGTTAATGATTTTTTTTAATATTTTAAAATATTATTTGAAAATATCGTTAAACACTTTTTACTTTACCTGTTCCAAGTTTCATCTTGCATTTTTCTCAGTAATAGGCTGGAATCTTTCATTTTAAATGATAATAATTTGTCGTAATTTCATTCAAACATTTTCATGGTCACATGAATTTCAAACATTTTCATGGTCACAATTTTGTTGGAAATTTATTTCTTCTGATACAGAAAAACACCAAACTATTACGTAAACCTATTAATTTAAATTGAAATATGTAAATTTATATAATATTAAACCTTCATTTATCTCAAGGACTATTAATGACATTTCAAACATTTAAATGTACAATAAAGTAAACTTTGTTTCGATTTTAAATTTTAATGTAAGAAAGGAAATATGAACGTTTAAAATTTATTGCTTTTCCATTAGACACGAAACACAATTTCCAAAATGTATATGCAGATTAACAAACAACTGCTCATAAAATTGAAAAAGAATCAGATCCAAAATTACACTGCTAGCCACCGTAAATGCAACACCAAGAAAGACAAGAGATAGCACAACAAAATTTATTTTGTAGATAACATGTTGACCAAGTATCAAATGACTAAATTTATAGACTTCTGTGAAGTGTGGTTCCGGCCAGAATCAGTAGCTAGAGTAGCCGCCAGTGTTGGAGATCATCGCTGCCACACGCTTCGGAATTTATTCAAAGAGACTTTGGATGTGTTCTTGGGGTACAGCAGACCAAGCTGTTTTCACACGTTGCCAAAGTTGATCTGGTGTGGCAGCTGGGGGTGTTATCTGGGTCAATCGTTGAGCAACCATGGACCACATGTTTTCTATCGGCAAAAGATACGGAGAGTGAGTCGGCCAGGGAAGCATCTCAATCTGGTGGTTGACGAAGAACCTTTGGACAATGCGTGCCACGTGTGGCCATGCATTATCCTGTTGAAATATGGCTGTGGCCAAGCCCTGAAGGTAAGGAAGGACAACTGGCTCCAACACCTCGGAGATGTAGCGCTGACTGTTTAAAGTACCGGCAATGCGTACTAGAGGAGTGCGAGAGTGATATCCAATACCGCCCCATACCATAATACCCGGTGGAGGACCAGTGTGACGTTCAGCATCCTCTCTTCACGGTGTCTCCAGACTCGAATCCGACCATCGTGGTGTTGCAGACAGATGCGTGACTCGTCAGTAAAGACAACTTCATTCCATTCTGCCACCCATATCCTTCTTTCATCGCACCATTGGTGGTGGAGACGTCTGTGGTTCTGCGTCAAGGGTAGACCAAGCAATGGACGTCTTGCAGACGAACCACTCTGTTGTAAACGACGTCGAATGGTACGCGCAGACACTGAATGATGCGTTACAGACTCAATGTGCTGTGATACGGTTCGTGATTTGATTGAACGATCCGCCACTGTCATGCGCACAATTTGCCTGTTCTCACGTGAAGTGGTGCACTGAGGTGGATGCGATATACCACGTCGGTCCGTCGTACTCTCCCGCATTCAACGGACACATATCCGCATTACAGTTGTTTGGTTTCGTCCAACACGACACCGATTTCCCTGAAAGATAATCCACAATCTCGGTAGACCACTACCCTTCCTTTGTCGAACTCGGATACTTGATCAAAAGATGAACGCTTTTTTTTCTACGAGACATAACTGATCGTTTTTGAAAAAACCACAAAAAAAAATCACAATTGCCGCACTTGAAATCGTCGAAATCTCCAAGCCTTAAATAGGGCTTTGAGGTGGCGCCATAGGCGCGCGTGATCTGTGTCTGTGCTGAAATTCTAATCATTTGCACACATATCTCACCGCCGCTAATGCAAGTTGTAAATTTCATGTTATTTGCATGCTTCCTTCAGGGTGTTGCATTTACGGTGGCGAGCAGTGTACATTTTTTTTTAGAAGAAAAACACCAGATGCGTTCCTGAGCAAAATTCTAAGTGTATTGATTACCCTATTTCTTGTTGGAAAAATTTAATTTCACTCTCTCTTTTTCTCAATCTTAACTGAAGGTAAAATATATGTTTAGAAGAAATGGTTTTAGTCAGTGAGACACAGAGAGATTTAAAATCATCTTGGTTACACACCGACGGGAGGACGTTTCAGCTCTCGACAGATTTAGCGTGCATCGCTGACCTACAGGGCGGGTCTTTAGTGGTACTGGGCTCAAACTCGTGACATAGCCAGCCACGATCCGATACCCATACCCCTCGGCTACCGCGGCCACCACACGAATTAAGAGAAAAGCAGTTATTTAGGATTGTAAAGCAAATGACTTAAATACCATGCAAACTTATAAAAGATTATTTTTCATGCTGCATTCACTTTCTTCTTGGTGTAAAAATTATTATTCTTAGTATTTTTCATATACTATTTTCTTCATTTTGTATCATGTTATAATATCCATAGAGTTGTTACGAATATTTTTCTCTAAATTGTGTGTGTGTGTAATATTTTCAGAATTATATAACATGGGATTACCCCTTTTTCTAGTTTTCTATAAAATACTAATCATATTTTTATTAATTTACTCAAATTTATTCCACATCATATTATACTTGCACTATTTGTTTCATTGAATATAAAATACAAACTTTCAGCTTTTTAACATATAAGAAACACATTCAGCACTTAAGGTGATATTTTCTAATGGTCGCTATGCTAATGTGATGATTATTAAGGTTAATATTGGATAAAGAACACACAAAAATCTCAATAACCATAGAAACTTCTCAAAGATTTTGAATTTAATAACAGAACATATATAAAAAATAACGTCTTTTTGTTATTACTAATTTTAAAAAAAAACTGCAAAATATATTTTACATGAGAAATCACTATCCAAACCATAGCATATCTTCTGACGTCACACAGACTCGTCTTCAAATTTTTTAAAAGAAACCATAATCAGTTTTGTTAAATAGTACTACATGAATGGAATAATTAAAAGGTTTGTTTTCATAATGAAATAGTTAAGGTATCCGACTACCTTAGGAACCGTGATTTTAAAAATGCGTATAAATGGATAATTTTCGTGATATTTAGTGTCACTTATATTAGAATGCATGTGTAAAATTGTTTTAAGGACATTTTGACAGAAAAAAAACTTATATATATATTAATTACAATATTTTGGCAAAAATTTAACTTAGAACAACCTTTTTTCAAAATCTCCTTTTATAAAAAATGCTTCTAAAATAATAATATTTTGCTTATGTAAAGTAAAGACTTTCTCTCTCTCTCTCCGGAAAGTCTGAACTATTTTTTTTAAAAAATTCACATTATTTTCAGAGTTACAACCAATTGAAATAACTATCAGCGTTTTTTTTCTTAAAATTTCTCCCCTCTGTTGTCGTAAAACATGGATAAACCCACTTCTAATTTATATATTTCAAAAATTCTAGTTGAGCCTCTGTACAGAGGTCTGAGCTATATATGGGCAAAATGTTATTATAATAGAAGCTTTTTTCACAATAGGAGAATATTTTGAAAATTGGCCATTCTATGTTCATTTTTTGTCAAAATATTGTACTTAAATAATTTTTTATTGTAATACTATTCATAAAACATTTTTATATACATTTTCTAATCTAAATATCATAAATATTATCCATTTATACGTTTTTTCAAAATCACGGTTCCGAACGTAGTCGGATACCTTAAGGAGTTACTCTTTACTGGGATCCTGTGTCCTTTAAGTGATGGATCAATTATGGTGTGGTAAAGGTCAAAAATACGATAAACACTTAAATAAAACATATTTCATAAAATTTTTTTATTTAAATCAGTTGCTTTTCAGTGTTATAATTGCCCTTTTGTGCAATTGATACATATTAAAGGAAAACATACTCCGATACTTGTCTTTACATATCGGTATTCATATATCACATTTTATCATTTTATTATTTGAGATTCAGCTCTCCATTTCCCTTAACACTTGGTTGGAGAGGTCACCTCAGTCATTCTACCTATATTAAAGAAATAAAATTATAGTTTCCTTTGAAAAAAATTTTTAATTTGTATTTTTCTTTAAGTATATGTATAACAATAGTGTATAGTTTACAAAGCATAAATAACAAGCTTATTTTAGTTATTAGTAATAAAAACCAATGATTCTCAAGTAACCATGTTATGAAACATTTTTATTTTTCATACAATAGAATAAATATGCTACAAAGTGAATTGTTAGTTATAATTAACTAAGATAACAAGAAAATAAAAGACTGAAATTCATCCCAACAGTTGAAAGAATCATGATCAATTAAATTTGGAAAACTCCTTACAAACACACACACTCATATATATAAACGTAACTACGAAGTTTTAACTAGAATGAACGTATTATCCGTGTTTGTTAAAGACGAATGATCTCAAAACATTTTTCATATCTTAAGAAATTTACACTACATATCTAAGGAAATGAAAATATCGGAAATTTCTCAAAATCCTTTCCGTAACTCTTTGTTTTTACAGTGCGCATAAAAATGTATATTGGCCGTTTCATCATAATTAATTACTTTATAGTTATGCAGTATTATACATAAATATATCATTCATATATATATCTATGCATACATATGCATATATATTCATACATATGCATATATATATATATTGTACATGCTATATAATATTATGTATATATTTAAAAAAACGATTTCCAAATGCATTGTTTCAAAAAGCAGAATTCAGTTTTCATAAAATTTCAAATATCAAAATTTCATTTTATTATTCTTTGCTATTGAAATGAAATATCTGAAATATGAAATAAAAGCAGAAATGAGAAATGTAATGGCTTCTCAGAATCACTTCAGTAACTTTGTTTGTACATTTTGCATGAAAACCTTAACCAAGTTTTTAGAAAATATTTAATTGAAATTTTTTGTTCTTCAAGAAACATAACACGCAATTATCCCTTTAATAATAAAATATGCGATGTAATGTATAAATGTATCAATAATACATACATATATACATATACTAGCTGGTATACCCGTTCTTCGCACGGGTGAACTGAAAAACTAAACACAGATTGAAGGATAAAGAAGTTTTTAATGAGTTAATTTTACGTGAATTGCAAATTAAACAAAAAAAGCTTTTTTGCGTAGACAAAAAAGAGAGAGAGAGAGAGAGAGAGAGAAATAAAAATAAAACACCTTTGTTAAATTTTAAGTATGTAGATCTAATAGCTGATAAAAATATATATATATATATTTTTTTATTTATAACTCCTCGTAACACTCTTGAGGGTCGATTTTTGAAAATACCTTCCTAAGCTGATCTCTGCTCAGCAAAAGAAAGACATTGTTAAAAGTTTTGTGTACTAAACGCTTAAAATAGTGTAAATAATTTTTATCTGAAAGTATAATACATTAATATTACTTTCTGTAGAATTTATTTTATGTTAAAATTGTAATATTCGCAAGCAATGCCGTTTATTAAATTATAATGACGATTCAATAAAAAACATAGCGAAATGTTAACGATAGAGTAAAGGTGGCAAATGCCTAGCTACTTTCATAACTCGAGCTTTATTAGAGCTTTGTAAGTCCCGCCGTGTAGGGGAGCGATGCACGTTAATACTTTATCCAAACGCATTATGATTTACTGCATTTTTCATACAATATTTTTTTTTGATCACTACATTTAAAATTAAGGGATATACATAAACAAAATACTCCACTTTAGAAAATCTAATCCGTTAGAGCTAGTAAATTAATTAAAGATATTCCACTGTAAAATTAATTATATATACCGTTCACTTAAAATAAGTAGTCAAATCATTTTCTAAGGTCTTCATTAACATACAAAAACATAAGACACTTAAATTTTGACAAACTATTTTTTCCGCTAAAATACTCACCATGGAACCCGTGCTGCTATATATCTTGGAAGAGTGGATTTCAAAGAATATTCCTGCTAAGTATTGGTAGAATATTCCTTCTAAGTTGGTGTGGTGTGGTAGTTAGGAGAAGAGGGTGCCAGCTCAGGTGTCGTCCACGTCACTTGACCATGGTTCAAAATTACGTGATCCATTGCCAAAAGCCCTCATGTAGCTGAACAGTGCGACGTTAATATTCACTCGTTCCAAAAGATACAGTACAGTAGTTTTAATTATTTTTATACTTAAAAAATGCAATATCTGCCTATTCAATTAAAATTATAGTGTTATAATTAACTACTAACCACAAACAAATTTTGACAATTTGTCCAAATGATGCAGTGTGAAAGAGAAAGTTTATTTACTTTAAGTATCAGAACTGATAAAAGCATTTATTTGGAAAAAAGATCAATTTCTTACTACCAAATGTGCATAATAAAATGTTAAAAAAAACATTAAAATGAAGAGAGATTTATAACAACCTCTCCCTTCAAAACTTAGTTTGATTCTGAAATAAAAAAAAATAGGCATTATATCAGAGGAATTAATTAGAAGCGAGCACCTTGCGTAGCCAAAACAAAAAAGGTTTTTCACAAACAAAAGATAGATATATGCAGACATGGTTTTTTTTTGCAGCGCATGCCAGAATTGCTAGCAGGTGACAGAATTTTTTCCTACTTACTTCACAAATATCGTTATATTTTGGACACTTCATACAATATCTTTATAAATTATAGTCTATGCTATAAATTATAGCCTATGTGCCATTCTGATGTATAAGCTATATTACTGTAAAGTTTCATTAAAATCCATTCAGTAGTTTTTGTGTGAAAGATCCACAAAGATACTCACAAACTTTCGCATTTATAATATATATATATATATATATATATATATATATATATATATATATATATATATATATATATATATACACTGGTGTGCAAAATTAAGGACGAGACGGTTTTTTCAATATAACTTTGTACAAAAGCTTTCCAAATCAACACATTTAATACCGTAAGATCACCAATACGTAAGGACATGTGTAATGTAAGCAACACTTACTAAAAGAAAAATCAGAGGGATAAAAAGAAGCTTGATTGAAAAAGTAGCATAGAGCGCAATGCGACTGAAGGCCAAAACATCCCTGTGATGGGTGTCCAGCAAGAAACATCCGGTCTTTAGTAGGGGATATGATCTCCCCTGACTGCTAGGCAGGTTTCACAGCGTCTGCCCATGCCGAGAATGAGGGTGTCAATGAGTTGTTGAGGCATTGCTGCCCATTCGTCTTGCAGCACCAATCGAAGCTCCCGAATCGTTACTGGTGGTAAGGTACGAGCTGCCAAGCGTCTGCCTAGAAAATCCCATACATGCTCGATGGGATTGAGATCCGGAGATCATGCCGGCCAATCCATACGTTCAATATCCTCACTCTCTAAGAGCTGTTCGGCAGCTACTGTGCGATGACATGGTGCATTGTCGTCCATGAAAAGGAACTGCAGACCCATAGTGCCTCTAAAAAGACGCACATATGGAAGAAGAATCTCGATACAATAACGGGTCCCGTTGACTGAACCTTGCGTCGAAGATGTGAAGGTCTGTACGAAGGTCTTCGTTAAGCTGATATGCTAATTTTTCGACTTCGTCCTTAATTTTTGCACACCAGTGTATGTATATATATATATATATATAAGAGGCAGAGCGGACAGAGAAAGACCAATGAGGAGATTAAGTAAGGGGATGTACGGTAGCACATGCGCAGATATGCAGGTAGACGTAATGGGGGAGTGTCTGAGTAGTATAAAGCATGTTGTCGGTGTAAGATCAGTATTTCTGGCAAAGAGATTGCACGCCGTATAGCAGTTAAAATCACACCGAGTTGCTACCTCAGCGAGAAATGGCGAATAATCAATCTGTTAGACGACATCTGGATGCTTTTACCCGAGGTCGAATCATTGGGAAGTTGGAGGAAGGCCGCAGTGTGACGTGGCTTCAGAGTTCGGAATTGCTCACAGCATCGTTTCACGACTTTGGAGACAATTTCAAACTACAGGAACAGCTATCCGGGGGTTCAGTAGTGGTCGTCCACGAGGAACCACACCCGCAGATGACCGGTACATTGTCTTAGAGGCCAGAAGAAACAGGCGGCAGACAGCGGAAGAAATCGCTAGACACACGACACAGGCGACTGGACGACCGATATCGCGTTTTACCGTGGCCAGAAGACTGCACGGTGGTGGTCTGTTTGCAAGACGCCCTGTACGGTGTGTACCTTTAACGCCTGCCCATCGGAGAAGGCGTTCTCTGTGGTGCCGGGAACACCGAAATTGGAGAGACAATGAATGGGGACGAGTACTCTTTACAGATGAGAGCAGATTTAGTTTGAGTAGCGATTCTCATCGCATACTCATCTGGAGAGAGCGGGGAAGCCGCAATCATCCCTCGAACATCATTGAAAGGGACAGGTATGGAGGTCGCGGTGTTCTCGTTTGGGAAGGCATCATGCTTGGTAGTCGTACAGACCTTCACATCTTCGACGCAGGTTCAGTCAACGGGACCCGTTATTGTAACGAGATTCTTCTTCCATATGTGCGTCTTTTTAGAGGCGCTATGGGACTGCTGTTCCTTTTCTTGGACGACAATGCACCATGTCATCGCACAGTAGCTGCCGAACAGCTCTTAGAGAGTGAGGATATTGAACGTATGGATTGGCCGGCACGATCTCCGGATCTCAATCCCATCGAGCATGTATGGGATTTTCTAGGCAGACGCTTGGTAGCTTGTACCTTACCACCAGTAACGATTCGGGAGCTTCGATTGGCGCTGCAAGAGGAATGGGCAGCAATGCCTCAACAACTCATTGACACCCTCATTCTCAGCATGGCAGACGCTGTGAAACCTGCCTAGCAGTCAGGGGAGATCATATCCTCTACTAAAGACCGGATGTTTCTTGCTGGACACCCATCACAGGGATGTTTTGGCCTTCAGTCGCATTGCGCTCCATGCTACTTTTTATCTCTCTCTGATTTCTTTTTTAGTAAGTGTTGCTTACATATTACACATGTCCTTACGTATTGGAGATCTTACGGTATTAAATGTGTTGATTTGGAAAGCTTTTGTACAAAGTTATATTGAAAAAACCGTCTCGTCCTTAATTTTTGCACACCAGTGTATATATATATATATATATATATATATATATATATATATATCAAAATATATATATATATATTTCTCAAAAATAAACCAAAACTATAAATATAAAAAGTAGAACTTATGTTTTTATAAAATTTCAAATCAAAAATGTTCATTTTGTTATTCCTTGTTTTTGAAATGATATATCTGAAATATGAAATAAAAAGTAACGAGAAATATAGTAGATTTTTTTATCGAGGCTTATGCTGCATATTTTAACTCAAAAACACTTTTGTAATCTCAATATTGAAATAAGGTGTAAGTGAGACAATGATAAAACGCTAAGCACAAAATACGTTAATTAAATTAAGAAGTTTGTTAATATGACAATAAATCAATAATTGAGTAATACACTATACAGATCATTTAGATCAAATTGAATAATTAATACTCCGTACTTGATTTTTTAACCAAGTTAGATAGATATTAATTTAAAGTTACATATCCATAAGATATAAATTAATACTATCCTCAGATAATAACGTTTAATAACTAATAATAATCCTTATGTATCAATAAATCTTATGCATATAATTATTCATGCTTGAATTTTTTTGCTACGAGCTGCTGCAAAATTCATACAATTATTGATTTAAAAAATTTCAAAATCAGCAAATTTCGGTATACATAAAAAAAAGAGACATAATTGAGATAAACATAAAATTGGAAGGCATTATGTAAACCATTTATGAAAATATTATTGGATAATTTTTACTGGCATAATGAAATCTATTAAACAGAATATTTCATGTTAATATCATGAAAAAAGCACTAATTAAAATTAAAAGGAACATATGTTCAAACTGAATTAAATACCATCACATTATATAAAGGAAGCAAATTTGTACTTTTGTCATTCAAGAATGATTTCAAGAAAACTTGGAAGAACAATTCAAAAACTTCCACCTCCTTTCATTTTATAGCTAAAATAAAATTAAAAATTTGATTGTATTATAAAATATATTAAAAATATGTTTATATTATGAAAAATACCTTTTTTTATTATAATAAATCTTCTTAATTTATTATAATAATTTTCTTATACTGAATAAAGTGGAACATGAATAAATTACAAATACTTCCAATTTGTTATAATGTTCTAACGTTTAACCTTAATTTTGTGATAAATCTATACGGAACTTTATCACTAACCTTCTGAGACGTCTTTTTTAGGGAAATTTAATTCCCTACCTATTTCCAATCAGCTCCAAAAAGAGGACAGGGATTCCTTATTATATGCAGATTAGATAAAGTATTTAAGTCAAACGGAATAGTAAAGTGGGAGGCAGTCGGAGAAAGAGATTGAAGCAGGAAGTAGGAATAGTGAAGTTAGAGATTTATTATTGAAGATTTCTAGGTGGATAAATTAGGCTCAGGAAGAGCTGAGATTCAGTGTGGTAAATATTGATTTATAATTAAAGTCTCATTAAAGTTTTATATTAGGAGTGAGATTAAAGTTAAATGTTCAGTAGGAACATTATTGAAGATAATTCTGGGATCTCTTATTGCGGTAATCTCTGCGTGATCGATATCATAATTGTTAATTAATTGGATCATTAAATATTTAAGTTAATATAAAGGAAAGTCCCTTTTAAACCTCATAAAGCTATTTTGATTTATTTGTTATTAAAAGTCTTTGATTTTATTTGGGAAAGATAACCAAATAAAGAAAGTTATTTATAAAAATGGCTACTGGTTCTTTATTGACTCAAAATAATTCTCGTTCTCAAAGTGGGATCCAGGGGGATCTTCACAATTTAAATAAAAACCTTATTTGAATGTATTATTATTTTAGTAGTCTGAAAAACCCTTGGAATGAAAAAAACAATTTTTAAGGTTATTTCTGAAATTTGAATCGTGAAATTGTATTCAATTAGTTTTCAAGTTGAATTTTTTTTTCTCACAGGTATGTTATGACTATCGATAGCTTTTTAGTAACAAAATGAAAAAAATTTTCTCATAAATTTTCTCATTCCATAATACAAAACCTTGAAACAAATAAATCATAAAAAGTAAAATATGTATACAAATGATCATCATTTCTATATGGAAATGTTGAAACAAATGCGGAAAAAACATACCTTTTCCACACAAACTCTTCCCGACAAAATCTTTTATCTTCAACAGGATCTGTAGTTATGTGCACAAATTTCTTCAAGAGCATCACAAACTGTAAAGGAATATACCAAATTAAAAACATAATTATTATTAGGTTCAAAAAAAGCTAATCATCAAAGCACTAACAAAGAAACCTATATGTCAATAAAAACGCATTGAGAATGCTGCACAAATTGGGGAACAAATTATACTTGAAGAAATAAAAAAAATAATACTAAAATGTATTCTTTGTTTTTCACTACATTTATTTTGTAGGAAGGTACAAAATCTTCATCAAGATCTTAAACTGTACTAAAGTTAGTATTCATTAAGAAGTTTGTTTCAGTGTGAAAGGAAACAAAGATTTAGGCCTTTTTGACATATATGAAATGAATTCAACCCCTGAGTTCAATTACTACAATATTCATTGCACAATTGTTTTTTTTACATTTGGAAGACAACTTCCAATTTATAAGAGAGAATGTTTATTTATAGATCCTTATCGAAAAGTTTTAATCTAAAAATATACAAGGAAGAAAAGAGTTATTTTCATTAGTATAGCTAGACGCTGAACAGCGTAGCTAAGAAGTTCGCATTAAAAACTTAAAACTCTTTAGAAGTCCTTATAGGAATGAAAAACATAGTTCAGAATGAGAGAGAGTGAATACATAATTAATATTGATGTTTAAAAAATTAATATAAAATAAAATTATAAAATGTATATAATATACACTGCCTAGACTGCAGGCTAATTTTAGTTGATAGAAATATAATTAAGTCTATATACTGAGGTAACATAGTCCAGAATAAAAAGTTTACTTTTTTATACAGTGAAATATATAAGCAACAAAATAATAAATTTGTGTGATACAATGAAGTTATATAAAAATTATGTGTGACTTGGAATAATCATATTGTATTATTAACTTTAAATTTAAAAACGATTTACATAAGAGTGACGTGCAAGAGTGAAAGTTTCCTGGCAAAGTTCGAATTAATTTTGTAGCCGCGGTAGCCGAGTGGTATAGGTATCGGATCGTGGCATGCCTTGTCACGTGCTCGAGCCCAGTACCACCAAAGACCCACCATGTAGGGCAGCGATGCACGTTAAATCTGTCGAGAGCTGAAACGTCCTCCCGTTGGTGTGGTGTGGAAGTTAGGAGAGGGGGTGTCAGCTCAGGTGTCGTCCACGTCACTTGACCATGGTTCAAAATTGCGTGGTCCGTCGCCAAAAGCCCTAGTGTAGCTGAACAGTGCGACGTTAATATTCAATCAATTGAATTAATTTCACTTTGGAGACGGCCCCTTACTAGCTTCTTGAAAATGTCCCAGAAAATGCATAAAATATATCATTTTTAAAGTTCCATAACTCGGCCAGTTTTTATTGTAATAAAATGAAACTTTTTGTTTACTTTTGTTTTTGTGTGTACTGCAACTTTTCCTAAATTTAAGTGATAGGACCTAGGGACACCGTATAAAAATTAAATTTTTGTAATTTTTTTCTAAATGGGTTTTTTTTGGTTCAAGAAACACGTAAAAGCATTCTTTGCCTTTTTTAAAGCATTTTTCAAATTGGAAGTGCATGTCTAAACCGAATGGTTCGTGAATTAGCTATTGATTCACATTAAGGCTGGACACCCTGTGTATATATATATATATGTTATGTTGTTACTGGGATGAATTCGTAAACTGGGATTTGCCAGAATAATCTGTTTATTTTTAAGACAAGAATAAATAAAAGGGAGAATAACAATTAATGAATGGAGTGAAACATTTAAACGCGCGTCGTAGCCTAATTGGCTTTCATTATTTTTTAAGAGTTATTACTGCTCTGTCAATGCGCGTCTGCCTCTCTTGCGGTCCCAACGGATTCTGTCTAGTTCTGATGTTCCGTCCTTCGTCGCTCCTTTCCCCCGTCGGGGACATTGCCCTCTCTGAGGGGATGCTACGGGGGCTTGCAATAGTGCCTTCTACTTCACAATCGGCCATCCTGAAAATGAGCTGACCACAGCGAAAGAAAATCAAAATGTAAGCAAACCTATGAAACGAAAATTGAAAACAGTGAAAAGAAAAAATAACAAGTGCGATGCTTTCCAGTACTTCACACAGGTGTTGTTTTTCTGGAAGCAGGTCGTCATTGCTGCTCACAGCTATTCAAAAAAAGCTATAAAAAGGGAAAGAAAAAAGTTCAGTTCGTTATTCAAAGTTCTGTTCACAGAGAGTCACTGTGGGGTTACTCAAATTGCAGTCGTAAAATCGTCAGGCATCAACGGTTGACCACCTCTTCATGAAATCGACAGCTGTGGATGTAAGATGAGGACCTTCGTGTTGACCAACATTTTTAACTTCATTTCTGTCATGGGGTTTGACGGTCTTAATTAGGTAGGGTTCGCAGAACTTGGATCATAATTTGAGTTGTGTTCGGACTGGGTTCTTACTGATTCGTGTTTTTATATTTGTGTAGTTGTCTGCGTTTTTAAAGAACTGTGCTTTACTCTTGTTTGGCTCTTTCAACTTCGTATCCAAAATAATGGAGTTAAGGAAATCAATCTGTCTAAGCAAATCATTTTTCTCTTTGGCAATGGCTTGATTCTCATCACTATCACTTGTTTTGTTAGCATTTCTTCCACTAGACTTTGACTTCTTAGCTTTCCGCTTGCTAGGGTTAATTTCTCGTTCTTTAGTTGACTTCGATGTTTTAGGATGATCGTTTGATTCCGTTAGTGCGTTTACGATGAGTATTTTTTCTGTTAACGATGCACATTCAATTTCTTTCTCAAGAAGTCGCTTTTCTGTAATTTTAAGTGTTTCTTGTAAGATCTCGTACTTTTCTTCAAGTTTAACTAACTTGTCAACCTTTTCTAAATTTGATTCTTCTAATTCATGCAATTTATCTAATAACGCCGTTTTTTCTAATGATAATGTAGATGTGTTACATACGTGCATTTCTAAATTTTTACATTTAGCTTCTGCATTTTTAGTTTTTAGTTGTAATACTTCTAGGGCATTATCTTTTAATTCCGATTGGTTATGTGCCTTAGATACATTAATTAAATTAATAAAGTGATCCTTTTTCTTAGGTATTAATTCTATACCACTTGCACTAATTTTAAATTCAGTTTGTTTTAAAACATCAGTTCCAATAATTACATCAATAGTTGTTTGCGAATTGCTAATAACATAAATGTCCGTCATAAATTTGTTATCTTCAATATTAATAGTAGATTTAAAAGATCCAAAGGTTTTTAATTTCACTCTTACCGAAAGAAGTTAAATTTATTTTCGTTACAAAAAGAGTTATGGTTATTTACAAAATTTTAATCATACATTTGATTTCATTCAAGGGGCTTTCAAGACGAACATTTTCCCTCACATACATATTTATTATATATATATATATATATATATATATATATATATATATATATATATATATATATATATATATATATATATATATATATATAGGGTGTCAGCCTTAATGTGAATCAATAGCTAATTCCCGAACCGTTCGGTTTAGATATGTACATCCAATTTGTAAAATGTTTTTAAAAAATAAAAAAAGGTTTTTTTGCGTGCTTTTCAAACCAAAAAACCCATTAAGAAAAAGTTACAAGAATTAAATTTTTATACGGTCCCCAGGTCCTATCACTTATATTTAGGAAAAGATGCAGTGCAGAAAAATAAAGTAAACACAAGAAGTTTCATTTTTTATTACGATACAAACTGACTGAGTTGTGCCTACATAAAGTTGAAGCGTCTGAATTGCTCAGAAAAGGGGGTCGTATATAAATTGAGTTTAGGGAACAGTAATTCACTATCTACAGAAAGATCAAAGAAATATATCATAGTAATATTAAAACATCGTAGTAAACATCGTAGACTGACAATTTGTATTGCTGTATGGCAAACAATAAAAGTAAAATTAAAGAAATATAAATTTACAGAAAAGATTAAAACAGCGTGTTTTAACAAATACCAGCAAAATAATGCATGATTTGCCGTTCAATAATGTTCAAAATGACTCCCTTCCACAGAAATGCAGTACCGAACCCACGTCAGAAACTCCGCCTGTAACTTCTGCAACATAGTTGGTGTTACAGACCTGCATGCCATGCTGATTCGATTGAGTAAATCAGATTTACTCGTGGATTCACGCTCGTACACTTTGCTTTTTAGGAACCCCAAAGAAAGAAATCCAGAGGAATTCAGTCGGGTGATCGCAGGGGCCACTTCTGTTGACCACCGTAGCCGATTATTCGACTGCCAAATGTCAGCGCCAAAAATTTACATGGTTGCGCAGATTTCTGTGTGGGAGCACCATCGTGCTGGTACCGAGAATTCGTGATAAATCCCGTAAGGAAACTTCTAAAAAATCGGCTAATGGTCCAGATAAAATTTCCATGTATGATTCTGATGTTAAAGGTCCATCTAAATACATTGAGCCAATATTAAGGTGTTCTTCCATATTCCGCACCACACATTCACCGACCAACGCACTTGGTGGCGATTCGGTCGTATTAGATGTGGGTTTTCGTGCATATTATATATATATTACTAGTGCCTTGCCTCGATAACTGGCATTCATCCGATCACAAAACTTCATTCAAAAAATTTGGATTTTTGTCCAGTGTATTTAACACGAAATTGGAAAAATCAAAACGACGCTCCTGGTCTCCGGGCATTAGTTACTTTGCCAGGACTGGACGATAAGGATATGCACCGTACGCATGTAATATGTTCCACACCGTCAATTTTGAGTATGAACAAGCCTTGCTAATATCCCGGACACTACTTTCAGGATGAGCCAGGGCATATCCTAGAACATCCTCAGCGGGTATCCGCTGCAGGTGTGGCACGAGATAAGGAAATACGTCTATGACAACTCCCAGTTTTATACAAGCGTTGAACAGCACAATCAATTGTACAATAAGATGGGTGTCTTCGTCTGGGAAATTTAATGGCATAAAGTCTTGCCACCTCTCTCTTATTTCGATTACACTTCCCATAGAACAATACCATTTCGCAGTATTCTTCATTTGTATACATCTCGTTTTCCCGTACTAGAAATCTTAATAGTAGAATACGACTATATGCAATCGCAAGCGACTACACAACATATTTTTAACGTTCGCCATGATCAGTACCGCAGCAACTCAGTCTGAAGCCGCAGCAAATAAACCTATATATTTTTTTGGAATTGTTTTTGAAATGTTTTCTTCCTACAAAATATTTTATTTTGTCTACGTTTTACATGTACACAGAATAAATTTTATTTCTTAAGTACTCAATTATTGAAACAATATATATCAAACTGTTGAATTTTGGGAAATTTTGTTAGAAACAGAATACTAATTGTTTTTAAAAGAATGTAAAGTTAACTGAGTCAAAAGATTACAAAGAATCTTAAATCCTTTACAGGTGATTGATAATTTGTACAAAATAATATACTTCACGAGCAAACGTACTTCTTTTAGAAACTCATATGACACATCTAATAAAGAAGATAATATTTTCTCGAAATCAATTCAATGAATTTTATTACATATTACAGTTGATAATTTTTGAGAATTTCTGTAAATTATTGAATTATTACAGATTTTTCAAGAACAAATAAAACACAATTTCTTTTCAAGATCACTTAAGCATTCTATTGCACAGGTACAACAATACACATGTATCAAATTTCTAATTTATTGCCTGGATACAAATTCATGAAATATATATACACACACATAAAAGTTTTACAAAATCTTTTAATCATCAGAATTTTTAAATTGATAAGGAGATTAGGCATGATTAGTGCAATTACAAGTATAAAATGTTTTGCGCCAAAATTAGAACTTTGCTAATACAATACAAAATCATTAATTAAATTACACCTACTCATATCATATACATCACACTTCTGTGTAAACACTCATTTTATGATTTTTTGAAGTCATATAGATATTAATTTAATGTTACATGTTCTTCAAATATGAAACATACCTTTCCCTAAACAATTCTTAAATTAAATTTCAAAATATAATATTTATGTATCAAAATTTTTTATATGTTGCAATATTCATGCTTTAAGATATCTAATTTTTATATAAGCTGTATTAGATTTATTACTCTTTTAATGTTATAAAAATTAAAAATCAACCAAAAACGTTTTTTCTACATATGTCTCTGCTGCGATTTAAGAGTTATGAGAGGGATTGTGTAAATATTTTATACAAAAACATTGATCTCTCTTGCAGATATAGAAAAGTCATTAATCAGTCATTTTCATCATAATTGCATGAAAGAAGCAATAAACGTTAAAACATGCATAATTGCAAGCATATATAAATGTTATCACAATTTATAAATAAAAAAATCACTTTGTCCTTCAGAATGATTACAGAAACGCCTTTCAAACCTTCAAGAAATTTTCACATCCTTTTTATTTATGTTAAAGTAATGTCCAAAATTTGACTGCATTAGCCTTAAAGCATTTATTTGAAATGAAAAATGTATAAAATAAATTTCAATATGAAAAAAATTGGTATAGTTCATTAAATTTGGTTTAAATTGTTGAAAGTATTGTGACATTTAAACTCTTATAATAATAAATATCTTAGTTAAATATTTATATCGTTGGCATTAGAATTTGTGTCACTTTCGCAAATTAATGAATGTACCCGTATCAATAAAGCATCAAATCATATCCATTAATTTTAACAGTTTTACGCATTTCTGATGAGGAAAATTGATTTCATTAAAAACTTCACTATTAACCTCATTAACAAATTTTTGCAAAATCATTTTTAAATACAAAATGAGAAAATAAGTCCAATATTGGTAAGAATTAAAACATTTAAACCTTTATTTTTAAAATGGCATAACATTCAAGACAATGATTAAATAATGCACAATTATAACAACGTATTGACGTTCATCCCTCTTATTGAACATTAGCATCATTAAATTGATGTTTATTATGGAAACTTGTTGTTAATCAGAACACATATTTTTATTAGATGCAGGAAAATCATACTGCAAATTTTGTACGCATTGTTTTCATTATCAATACAATAAATTATTTTGCATAAAAACCTTTTCATATATCTTTAAGATGTTCTTTAAATTCTGAAATAGTTTTACATGCATATAATATCAATTTATTATGGTTAGAACGGCAACAATACCAGTTATACAATATCATCCTCAGGCTGAATCGTCTACCAATAGAGCAGCATGTGAACATTTGAAGCAATTTCATCCATGGATATCAAAAAATATTCAAATAGGTATCCAGGGCGTAATTTCCGTTTTTGCATTTCCTTGTGGACGTCGTAGAACCGAAAATAAATCTTCAAATTCTTCCACCAATGCAGCTTTAACTGAACTATACGTTAATATGTTATGGATTTGGATAAAAGTCTTTGCTGGACCTTGAAGCAAAACGTTTGAACAAATAATTTTTGCAAATCTGATATCGTCTGTGATAAAAACAGAAGTTTTCTTCGTCCAAAAAACATGCTTTAACGCTGCATTATCATTTCCGTAAACCACCTCATAGTTGAAAAAACTGGTCCTTTAACAAAAATACATTCTCTTCGTTCCACTCTTTGGCTTTGATTTCGTTGCTTTGAGGTCGGGCAAAATTTGTTCTGCGGCGACAGGGCAAGTGATAAATTGGCGGGGAGCTGAGGGTTGTTTATTCGCGTCGTTCGTAGATTCTCGAAAAGGGCGCCGAATCTTCGTCTTCGTCATCCGTCAATTGTTCGGTAAAATTATTTTTAAAGATGCAAAGATCTGATATAATATCGATAACTTTCTTAATAACAAAATATGTGAAATTTTCACATGACGTTTTCATATTAAATAACCACTTGTTGCAAGGTATTTAAGTGCAAAATTTATTTTCATAAATATTTCCTTTGAATTAAATAAGTGTGGTACAGGAGTAAATTATTAATATTTTAAAACTGTTCTAAAGCTCTTAACAAATTAACCTTGATACAATTAAAAGTCTTTCATTTCTGAATTGAAAAGTGAAAGAACAAAGTGTAAGAAAAGCATATCAATTTCACATGAAACTGTTTGCATAGTAATCTGTTATCAGCAACCATATCTGTTTTTAAGAGCACACATTCCTTCACCTGCACACTAAAAAAAAAACTGTAAAGGAATAACCCCAAAATAAAACATATATCTAATTTTAAGTGCACCCTAATAAAAAAAATCTAACAAAGAAACCTCTATAACAGTAAAAATTCATTGACAGCACTGCATAGATTCAGGGACAATTTACATTCATATTAATAGAAAGTAAATCGTAAAAGGGATCTCCGGTTTCTCATTTATTTTTGGACAGAGGGAACCAAATCATCAGCAATATCTTTAAAGGTGTACTGGAATTCGTATTCATGAAGATGATTATTAGCATCATTGGCATATATGATGCCCTAGAGCAGAGATCGGCAACTTTTTAGCTTTGGCGTGCCAAACCAATATTACAATATGATTCAGCGGGCCGCACAATAGGGCATTTTTGAAACAATTCGATTCCCGTAATAATGCAATCAGAACTAGAGAATAGAGGTCAATAATTTAGATTTAAATTCTTATTACATGCTAGTCTTTACCCGTCCACTTCTCTGGGTATTTCATAATGTTGTACGGATATATACTGTTTATATATATATAAAATATTGATATCTATGTCCTAGCATCAACCGTTTGATATTGTACTGTTACACTTATTGGTAAACTAATTTAAATTTTGCAAAGCTAGCAGTGAAATTTATGTGTCGAGGAGGCATGAAGACGAAAAACAGTTTCTTAAAATTGGCCTTTAATAATCAATCATTAAGTCACTGCGCTCGTTACTGGAGCGATAAAAAAACAATAAGTTCAAAAATCAACATTACCAGAGACATCCGATTCGAACCGTCTTCTAATATTGTAAAATGAATTTCTAATCTGAAAATGGTGATGCAACCTGCAGTTGCATTGCCAACCAGCCGTTCTCTCCCTCTAAGAGTTAAACCACTCACACACTTCTTATATTTCTGTTTCTCCTTCCTTCTTCGAAAAACTAACATGAGCCGAGTTTAAATACTCGCTCGATTTGCATGGCAGTTGCTGCCAACCACAAATCACGAAACTCAAAAAGATCGGGTTCGAATCGGTGTGCTTACTTTCATTGAGATCATGGAACGGGATTGGAAAAACAACACAAGGAGATCATAAAAATTTGGATCCGACTTTTTAAATGTCTAACATGTACTAAAAACATTATTATAACTTTCACCTCATAATTTTAAAAAAAAGTCAAGACTTCTGAGTAATAATATCTAAAACTGAAGTAGAATGATCTTTTACACGCTCCCGTAAACCCTTCCCCCCAAAAGTTTATTTCCGCAAAGCCCATTTTTAGTGGATTTGTACTCAAAAGAATAAAAATGCTCGCTAAATTTAAATTCTAAATCTAAGAGTTCAAGAACGGGTTTTTTTTTGTCAAAAAAGCCCCGTAACCCTCTCTTTGAGGATCGACTTCCGTGAGACCCGTTATTAGCAAATTTCAATTTAACAAACGATACATGCTGTGGCGTTTGAGATAAATAAAGATAGCGTGATATATTGATTAATTTGAATATTTAGTTTGCTTACGTCACAGATATTATTTACAGATTACACACTGAAGTTATTAAACTTATGAAAGAGATTATTAGAGTTCAAATTATTTGGTTTGTGGCTGAGGATTTTTTGGCGGATTGGGTTCGCCTCGTGGTTTCAAAGGTCGCCTTGGCGATGTCCAAGACAAGACAGTGCAAAATTTTTAAGGGTGCAGGTGTTTCTTGAATGTGTGGTTCCTATCCAAAAAGAAGCCTATTCAAAGCTGCGTAGCAGGAATCATTACAATGGATACTAAATTTCGTTATTGGAAGTTTAGTAGTTCAAAAACGGGATTTTTATTTTTATCAATACGCCCCACTCATCCTTGTAAGTGAGTTGCTTACTGACTGAAACACGATTTTGGAGCATTCAGTTTTAAACAATTTCTTTATCTTTCATATGAGGAAAAATGTCTTATTTTGATGAATAAAATCAAAAGCAGGAAACACAGAGTACATGTAATTTTATCTCTTCAAACTATTAAATCTCTCTAGCAATGACATTCAAAAATTTTAAATAGCTGTTGATTTATTGTTAGTTATCTCTTCCAGGTTATTTTGTAATTAGGTAAAGGTCCATAATTCTGAAGATGTTTGTCAAATAAGTTCCATTATACAAATTTATCAACTTCCATCCACTCAAAAATTGTCAAATTTGTAGAGTAGTGCAGAGTGCCACTGAAAATCGTTCCACGTGCCACATGTGGAACGCGTGCCATAAGATGCCGATTCCTGATCTAGAAATTAAATTCTCCAATGATGACTATGCTAATTTTCTTTAATTTTAAACCTGTCATCCAATTTATAAGAGATAAATACTAATAATTATTAAAAAGCATCATTACAAATGTTTTTATTTAAATATATCATTTAAGGAGGAACAGATTTTTCGTTCGTTTATTAAAAAATTTCAAAAATATTCCACCCGGTAATAACTGTCTAAAACATAATATCTCCTCTAAATTTCTATATCATCAGTTTCAAATATCTTCAAATTTCCCAAACCTCAATTACTGTTTAAAAGTTTAATGGGAATTAAAAAAAAACAAACAAAATTCAATCCAGTTATTATGTCAAAAGTTATTCTAAGAAGTTTATTATAAAAATTTAAAAATCAGGGTAAGTGCATATAAGCAGGAAAGTGTAGTTTATAAAAATGAGAGATATAATTAATATTTATTTATAAAGTTAAATATAAAACAAAATTATAAAATCTATATCGTTTTTGAAGCTCTGGTTACAGGCTAATTCTAGTTGCTCAAAATTTATACAATTATTGAATCTCATGTAACAGACAATCAGAATTACTTTTTCACACAGATAAATAAGAAACTACAAAATAGCTCATTAGAGTCATACATTGAAAGCAATCAAAAAATTTTATTTAAACAAATCACAAGAGAGGAAACATTTCCAAACTGTTTAATTTGAGAGAATTTTTAGGAAGAAAATCATTAAATATAAATGTGAAAGGTGCACTGCAGGAAATGAAAACAATACTTAAGTATATTACACACGTCTATGAAATAATATATAAAAATAAATCAATATTTCTGGGTAAATGTATGACACACCTGAGGAAATTATAACAAAATAAAAGAATCATTTGTAGGAATTTTTACTGCAATTATCTGGAAATTATTAATGTTTCAAGAATCACAAAGAATAATTCTATCTTTCATAATCATTTAAGCGTTCAGTTACATAGATCTAACAATTAGCAGATATCGAATTTCTAATTTAATGCGTGGACACGAATTTAAGAAATATATATGTCTACATAAAATTTACAAATTTTTACAAAAACTTCTATTAAACTTATAGATGTCTCCTAAACTCCTAACAACTTAATCATATTTTTTCTTTGCTAACTCTTTCATAAACTTACAAATAAGTTTATGTAACATATTTTTTAAGGATACATCATACTCAATATTAATGAAAATTTTTTACATTTTTGGAACATATTAATGAAGTGATGCACATTTAGTGCAATTCAAAAATCATAAAAAAATGTTGGATCAAAATAAGAAACTTTGCTAATACGATAAATAATAATCAGTTAAGAAAAACTCTACTTATATATATATATATATATATATAAATAAATAAGACTTATCAATGAAAATTTTTTGCTAGATTTTTTTATGAATTCATATTGATATTTTATTGAATAATACATGAATGTATTAGATGAAAAACAATAACCGCACATAATAATGACACTTAATAACTAAAAAAATATTTTTCGTCGATAATTCTAAACTTTAGCACATTATTAATTCTTCAAAATTTTTATTACTATATACTGCACACTTAATTCTTTTTTAATTTTAGAAAAACTAAAAATCAACCAAATTCTTTTTTTATCTGCATATATATATAAAGAGAAAATAAACTGGACAATGTGAAGTCCAGTAGTTGTGTTTTTAGTGCCACACGCTTCCGCACCTCAGGTCCGAGGTTCAAACTCCGGGCAGGGCAAGTAGACTCATCCTTTCGTCCCTTCAGGGGGTCGATAAACGAGTACCAAGCTTGCTTGGGAACTTAACACTGTGGGTTCACGACCATCTGACCCCCTAACCGGAACATCTGCTCATGCACCTCAGGTCTCAAGGTCGCGTATACTGAGTTGGGTTCAGAAGGTCTTTGGGCTTGGGCTGTCGTCGCACTGTTCAGCTACACACTCATGGGCTGTCGCACCACTGAGTTAAGTTAAACTAGATAATACTTAAAATCTGCCAGGATTGTATAAATAGGCTGTTCGAAAAAAACCTGATAATATTTACTGGCATACTTAAAAGTATTAAAATGTATTTTTTATGACAACAGCATTAATAAATCAATAATTAGCATTAAAAAATTAAAGAAATACATATTCCCTCATACAAGTCTTACAGAATTATTTGTTGTTTTGAATTTTCCTAGAGTGCAAATTCTTTTGTCTTAAAATTTCTAATCAACAATTTTTTCGTAATTGTGTTTTTCTAAATTTCAAAATTTTAAACTTGAAAATAAAACTAAAAGAACAAATAAATAAATGAGAAACCACAATTATCGTGTCTTTTTATTTACTCATAACTTGCCATGAAGTTAAGATTACGTAACTCTAATTTTGTCAAATATGCATGTTTTTTTCCCTTTCAAAAACCGCGTTCAAGTTAATTAAGAGATAACAAGTAATGGAATTAAAAAATTGTATTCTCTTTAATTCAATTACTACATCTGGATGCTTTTACCCGTGGTCGAATCATTGGGAAAGAAATCTATCCCTTTCTCCTCTGTCATCCTTAAAAAGCCGGTGGTCGAAAGATCGATTTTTGGTTGCTATAGTGATAGCTGACGTCACTTTCCTCTTTGCACCAAGATGCGTCATCCTTGCGAGGCGGTGACTTTCCGAGTAAATGATTAATCGAAGCTGGAAAATATGTGCTTCGCGTCCACTCCCTCAACGATTACGATAACCTGGCAGTTAAGGTAACAGACTCGTGGCTGTCGTGTCATGAGTTAGAGACTATTACAACAGAAGACTCGCCTTATAAGACAGGGCGATGCACTTTATATCTATCAAGGCTCAAACGTCCTCCTAACCAAGCGTGTGATTTAGAGGTTAGGAGAGCGGAGTGCCAGCTCAGGTGTCGTCCTTGTCACTGGAATATATTTCAAAATTACGAGATCCATCGCTAAAAGCCCTCGTCTAGCTAAACAGTACGGAGTTAATATTCACTCACTCACTCCTCCATTTATCAGCGTCTGCAGATTCTCATCGCATACTCATCTGTTGCATTAAATTTGAATAGTTCTTAATACTTATGAAATTTCATCTAATTGTTCTCAAATTTTCTTCTAATTCCAATTTGTGGTTTAAGACTACACTACCCTAAAAATTTCATTTTTACCGATTTTTTTTTTTTTGCATGTTTTGGTGGCCCATATCCTTGAGATGCTTGCCACGAAATTTCAGATCTGTTAGCAAATTGGTTTTTAAGATATTTGAAGTTTTATGAGCTATGGTTTTGGTTTCGGTTTCCTTTTAAAGCATTTTTCACACTTAAGTTGAATTAATTAAAAATATTTTTGAGCTTTTAGTTTGAAATGGTTATTAATTCAAATTTTCACTACTAAAATCATTTCTGCTTGATTATGTTTTGAGTTTTTTGAGTTCTCTTAATTAATTAATAAAGATTAATTTCATGGCCAATTTTTGCTTTAAAAATAGTTTATATAACTTAAAAGCTTGATCATTAATTTTTCCTGTAGAGAAAATTCCATGACAAATGTGTTCTGGGTTTCTGTGAGAAACAATATTTCGAAGAGATGGAATACTACTGAAAATGATGTATCTAAAAATCAGTTCTCAGCTGATTCTGCAATTAGACTTCCGAATACAAGTATTCTGAATTCAAATGCTGGAGATATAACTGAATATATTTCCTTGATGTACCAAACTACATTATACTAAACATATTGTAGTACTATATTTTAGTATTTTAAAGTCGTACGACAAGAGCTAAAACTTCCTAAACTGCCCCAATTTAAAACTGAAAAAAATTAAATTTTATGAGCAAACCTGACTATTTTTAGCTTAAGCTAGTATCATTATTATTTTGTACATAAATGCTTCGTGTTTCAAAACTTTTGTGAAATATTAGGTTAAGATAAATCTGAATAAACTAACGTCTTAACAAATGCTATCAATATTATGCAAAAATATATTTTGAATTAAAAATATAATTTTCAGTCATATTTAATAAAAACAGTGTTTTAATGTAGAATCTACATTGGAAAATAACATATTAAAAAATTAGAGTTTTACGGGCATTATAAGTTTTTGTTTTATGACTTTACAAACTTTAAATGCGTTTTTCTCAGACTTTTAATTTTGAAGGTATAAGTGTTTTCTAATCCTTAAGGCTTTTTTCCTGTTCAAGATAGAGCCTTGAATTTTTTTTATATACTCCCAAATGTATGTTCTATAAAAGTTAGTATGGATTTAGGGCCGAGAACTCTAGTTATTTTTCTAAAAAAATGCTTAATTTGATATTTTAAAAATTTTCGTGTTTTTTCCAGGTTTTTCAAGAAAAATAATTATTAAAAATCAACAAGGGAATAGATTTTCAAATCCATACTAAATATTGTTTGTAATAATCTAAGAATCATAAATAACTTAAAATTATTAAAAAAATTTAAAAATTGAGTATTTTATAAAAGTTTGAAAAAACTTCAAAAATTCCTAATTTTTTAAAATTGTAAAATAATTGCTGGTCAAAATGACTTTTTGCTTATAGAATCAGCTTACTAATTTAATATAAATATAAAACATCAATTATTTTTACTGTAACTGTCCCCAAAAAATTTTTTTGAAAAAGGGTACCGTGTAGCCTTAAAGGGCTTAACTCTAACGCACCACATCACCACACAAATGTATATTTGCTTTACCGTTTTTAAAGAAACTTTTAGAAAACTGAAAAAATGATTGATTAAGATGCATATATTCAAGGACAATTTCAATTATTTCTGAAAATAGCTTTATTAAAACAAGTTTTTCTCATAACCTTCGGGAAATTTACGTAATGGGTGTGTATCAATGTCTCGGTGTTGATTTAATAGTGCAGACAGAAAATGCTGTATTTTTAAGTTGCTTTTTATAGAATTTCTAACAATTAAGAAATATTGTACAAAATATCTGCATGCGCAAGAACTAAAAAAAAAAACACTTTTAAAATTTTTTTCAACTTAACTGCTAATATACTTTATTTTATACGTGTATTCTTAAAAAAATATTATTTCATTCTCTTATTTTCAAATATTTGATATAGTAACACTTTCTGAAACAACTTAAACTAACTCTATGTTTTAAACATTTTTTCCAATATATGTTGATATTAATATATTTATTATGACCAGGACAAATTCAGTTATGAAATTTTGCAACCTTTTTAAATGTTTTTAATTGCCATAAATGATGGTCATCAAAAAATTGTGTCCTTATTAATAAGTACTAAATTTTCTTTGTGGGATTTGTGTCATTAAAAAAAACGAACTAAACAAATTTTCGCGTAATATTTCAGTTTATTTTTTTCAAAATGATTTCAAATATATTTCTAGGAATATTTTTAAATATTCAAAATAATGTTATTTTTTATTCAAGTCATAATATCAACTTATTATTATTTAAAGCAATAAATTTGATTTAGTTAACTATGTAAGCGTTTTTATTGTGCATAAAATAAGCATAAGTATTACGCGTAAAATATCAATGTTCTCTTCCATTCTAAAGGAGAAGCTACATGTATTTCAAGAATATAGTATGAAAACATTCTTACAGCCCTTTCGGAAAGCAGCTTACACATTAAGTTCTTATAGAATTGGATTTTCTTTTTCTACTTCAGATGTTTCTCTTGAGAAATGTACGATACAAACAGTACAAACTTATCCAAGAAACAAACTTAAGAGGAGTCATGTTATGACATTTAGTAAGAGAAAATAATAAGTAAAATTTTTTTAATTTTCTATATACTTATCAATTTTTTATTATTTCCCTATTAATATATTTATTTACATTTAATTCACTTAATAGCAAATTACATGCAAAGGTATCTTATGAAAAGTTTTTCTGTAAATAAATTGGAGTACATCAAATTTATTCTTATTTTTAATGTAATACATATTTGAAATTTCTACAAATAAAATGAATGCGAATAATTCACTGTAGATGAGATTTTAATAAATAAATTATTTAAACACAACACCTTTGTATTAAAAAAGAATTAGCAATTTAGAATAAACTTAATTTTACAGAACATAATTTTAATATAATACACTTAAACCTGTTTTTGTGAGGTAGATAGAGACCGCATAAACGAAATCACACAAAAGAAGTATTCGAAAATTTCATAAATACTTACGCATAACAAACAATTTTGTCGACACACTACAAAAAACGTTTTTATGCGGTGGAAAGGGGACTGCATAAAAAAAAGTCGCACATAAAATATGGCAATTATTTAAGAAATTTATGATAAAGTACTTCCAAACAAAATAAATAATTAAATTCCACACGGAAACATTTTAAAAACATTTAATTTGTCATCGTATTGTAACGGGTCAATCCCCTTCACTAATCCTCTTGGGGTAAATTGTTTTCTTTTAAATTTTGCTCTACTGAAAACTTTCTCCCGAAGAAGAAGACCCGGTTTATGTAAATGAAGATTTATATTTTAGCATTAACTTTTAGGTACGCGAAGTTAGTGGTTAGTGGAAAGTAGATGAGAGTTACTCGACGATTAATTGCAGAATAATCCAAGATAATTAATTGACAATTTAGTCAACAAAGTTATAATTGAATAATAACGATTGGAGTTCGAACAACTGAGAACGGAATTACAGTAATTTAGACCGTAGATAAGCATTCCAAGAGTAAGTTAAATGAATTATAATTAAATATTAAGTATCCTTTATTCCGTATAATTGCTCCTATACTTAGAAGTGTGCATTTCCTCTCGTGGGTTGTTAAATTAAGTGAAAGAACAATAAATTAGAATTGTATTGGCTATTGCTGATCTTTATTCTTTATCACAGTATACATGGAGAAAATTTCAAAATGATCATACATAACTCATTGCTACTCATAGTAATCCAAAGTGCACATCTTCCTGTGTTGATTTAGTTCAAAATCGCTTTCGTCACTTGAACATACATATTTAATTGATTTATTTGTTTCAATTGATAAGTTTTTGTGACGAGTTGGTCAGTTGCTTGTGAACGACATGATACCCAGATTAGCATGATCGAAGCTCTTTTTGAAATTGCATACTCCTTTCGGAATCGGTATTTATTTTAAGAAAGTTCTTTTCCGATTTGTTGGAAAGCTGAATCCCAGCATATATTGTATCCACTCCCAAAGAATCCGATTTTTCATAACCATCTTCATAATCTATCAAATTATTGATAATTCAATGTCATTAAAAGTTTCGTCTTCAATCAAGTGCGTGCTGCTATTGCGTTGCGAGAAAGCAATGGCACGTGCATTGTCGAGAGAACATTTAGAACCAATTAACAGAACGTCTAGAAGTGTAAATATGTAAACTGATAAAAATCATCACAGCGGCGCCAAAACCGTTGAAATTCATACACCGCATAAAAAAGAATCGCACAAAAAATCGTACAAAAATAAAATCGCATAAAAAAGAACCGCACAAAAACAGGTTCTATTGTACATAGATTCCTTATAGATTTATTTTTTTTAAATATTTTTTTTTGCCGATTTAAAACGAATTTTCAATAAAGTATAAACTAATACATTCTTTTATGATAATTCAGCATGAATTTATATTATCGAAGCTTTCATTATGCAGACTTTATTTTTTCTTGTATATTATTAGAAGTATGTGAGAATATATTTTTCTGTTCATCAAAATGTAAATTTCATAAAAAAAACCATTTTAAATGATAATAGCTTTATTTATTCATTTATTTTCTAATGGGGTTGTGGATTTGTATTTTTACCTTTGCAGACCTAGCACATTCCCCAGGAGCTTATATCAATTTTTAGTGCGGCACTATGTATGCGATATCAATTGAAGCCAAGTTTCTTTCTCAGAGGGAGGGAGGTATCTGAGCTCTAACGATTCGAAATTGTACCTAGGATTTTAATTTTGCCGAGAGCACCCAAGCCAAATGGACACTCAATAGATTTCTTACATGCCACATAATCATACGACATGGACGCTGTCGATCATGGAAATCCACCGACTTGGGCCGGGTAAAACCCGCAACCTTAGGTGCAGAAGTCCATTGACAAAACAACTATGTTACCCACATCCGACGTATATATTTTTTTAAATATTTTTTTAAAGTAATACACTTAAAATAATATATATACTTAGGGATTATTCTCTGGTGTACATCTTCATTTATTTTTTAAAACAGCTTACGCTGCACGTAACTGCACAATTCTGTTTAAATCTAAAAAATTCAAAATCAGTCAATTTCCTTTTCTGCATACATATACATAGATAAAATAATTAAGTTCCTCTTAGAACGCCGCACTATTCAGCAACTCGAGGGCTTTTTCCGATGGACCTCGTACATTTAAACAGTGGATAAGGGACGAAGGAAACATCTGAACTGACATCCTCCTCTCCTAACTTTCACAATACACAAACGGGAGCAAGTATGACCCTCGACAGATATAACGAGCATCTCCACCATAGATGGAGGGTCTTCAGCGATACTAGGATCGAACTCATAATAGGCCAGGCACAAGTTGGTTACCTTAACCACTAGGCTACTACAACCACTAGAATTTTCCAGCATTGTGCAAACGAGTTATACACAAGACATTGTCACATTTTTACTGTAAACTGAAAATTTTTAACGTGCTGTTTAGTTTAAATAGCGTAAAAAAGCAATCCTTCTCAATGCATTATGATTCATAAGAGGAAACTGTGATTAATGCTATCACATAATAATGCAATTACAATTTGTAAACTTGTGTTTTACGTTGAATATAACTGTTTGGCAATACTCTTGTATTTCATATTTGCTTATAGTGTTAATTAAAATTTAAATATATATTTATGTATAATGAAAATGATATTGCAAAGGAAGTTCTTTTCCATAATATGTTTCTGTATACTTAAATAAGAGAAGCACATATGAAAAAAGCAAAGTAGTTTTTTTAAACTGTTGAAAATATATTAATATTACATGCACTTTTTTTAATAAGGCAAAGACTGAATCAAACAATAAGAAATAAGAGAAAAAAATTCTTTGTTCAGTTTTTAATTATTTTTATATTCTAAGAAACAATTAGAATTTAAGTAAGAGAAGGTTACCTCTCAATTTTGCATGATGAAATCGATTTTATTCAATATACGTCCAAGTATAAAATTTCCTGACAAGTATAATTCTGATTATAAGCAGTTCCTTAAAAAGAAAAGTAACTAAAATTTCCATACCATCTTCATAAGCAACCACTTGTTACAAAACCAGACATATTTAAAGTATAGACAGTAAAATATTTTGAAAATAAAAATATCTTTTATATAATGAAAAGATGAATGGAACAAGCAAACTAATTTAAAGGTTTCATAGCTTCTGCATATAAAACTCTGGTTCTAGAAACGTTTATATGCAAACTGATCTGTTTTTAATTGCACATCTTTCTTGGATCTCCACACGTAACTTGGGAGCTAAGAGTCCTAGGTTAAAAAGGAAATTTTTGAAGTATTTACTATCATAAGTAAAACCTTATTAAAGCTAACGATGATCACTGTGTAACATTGAAATCATTGGATAAACTCATGAACAAAATAAAATTTTTATGCGAGTTAGCATAGTTAATTATTAACTTCTCATATTTTTGAGTTAAATTACATATTTCTTTTGCCTCAGGTATCGAGTAGGAAATGATATAATAACAAAGCTTTCTGGAGAATTTCTTATAATTATGAAATATTGTTTAAAATATCTGAGATTTACTTATGATTATATTATCTTACTTGATAATATAATCTTATAATAATGGCATAAAACATAAAGCGAAAAATGCTTATTTTTTTTAAATGGACCCTTAAATTTTTTCGAGGTGTTATTAAATGGACCGTTGACAATATAAAAAAATAAACTGCAGCAGAAAGAATCAAATTAGCAAAATTCGAGATGGAGCTCTTATTTTTTTAAAACTGAGTTCTTAATTTTTTTCCGATGTGTTATTTAATTGATCGCTGAGGATATAAGAAAATAAGCTGCTGTAGAACGGATAGAATTCGCACAGTTCGCGATGAAGACCGGGTTTCAGTGAATTCTGATAAAATGTAACCGAACTCAATCTACAAAATCATTGAGAGAAGTAATAAACAGTAAAGTTTAATATGGGGTTATTTTTAACTGGATGAAACACATCATGACATAAATCATAATTATTAACCTCAAAAATTCTATATTAATGTAAATAGAGAAAAAAACGTTATTATTATTGGAAAATAGAAAGTTACACTTATTGCCATCTCGCAAAGGTAGAGTCACTTCTGAGGGGAAAGGATGGAGGATATAAGCCGAAACAATACAACTCTGTTCAGTTCGATCGTAAAGTTCTGCCTTCTTAGTTGTTCTCACGTTGTAAAAAGAATAGACGTGAATGCTCTTGCTGGCGTCTGGTGGCAGGGGAAACACAATTTCCTCATATATATATATATACACTGGTGTGCAAAAATTAAGGACGAGACGGTTTTTTCAATATAACTTTGTACAAAAGCTTTTCCAAATCAATACATTTAATACCGTAAGATCCCCAATACGTAAGGACATGTGTAATGTAAGCAACACTTACTAAAAGAGAAATCAGAGGGATAAAAAGGAGCTTGATTGAAAAAGTAGCATAGAGCGCAATGCGACTGAAGGCCGAAACATCCCTGTGATGGGTGTCCAGCAAGAAACATCCGGTCTTTAGTAGGGGATATGATCTCCTGACTGCTAGGCAGGTTTCACAGCGTCTGCCCATGCTGAGAATGAGGGTGTCAATGAGTTGTTGAGGCATTGCTGCCCATTCGTCTTGCAGCGCCAATCGAAGCTCCCGAATCGTTACTGGTGGTAAGGTACGAGCTGCCAAGCGTCTGCCTAGAAAATCCCATACATGCTCGATGGGATTGAGATCCGAGATCGTGCCGGCCAATCCATAAGTTCAATATCCTCACTCTCTAAGAGCTGTTCGGCAGCTACTGTGCGATGACATGGTGCATTGTCGTCCATGAAAAGTAACTGCAGACCCATAGCGCCTCTAAAAGACGCACATATGGAAGAAGAATCTCGTTACAATAACGGGTCCCGTTGACTGAACCTGCGTCGAAGATGTGAAGGTCTGTACGACTACCAAGCATGATGCCTTCCCAAACGAGAACACCGCGACCTCCATACCTGTCCCTTTCAATGATGTTCGAGGGATGATAGCGGCTTCCCCGCTCTCTCCAGATGAGTATGCGATGAGAATCGCTACTCAAACTAAATCTGCTCTCATCTGTAAAGAGTACTCGTCCCCATTCATTGTCTCTCCAATTTCGGTGTTCCCGGCACCACAGAGAACGCCTTCTCCGATGGGCAGGCGTTAAAGGTACACACCGTACAGGGCGTCGTGCAAACAGACCACCACCGTGCAGTCTTCTGGCCACGGTAAAACGCGATATCGGTCGTCCAGTCGCCTGTGTCGTGTGTCTAGCGATTTCTCCCGCTGTCTGCCGCCTGTTTCTTCTGGCCTCTAAGACAATGTACCGGTCATCTGCGGGTGTGGTTCCTCGTGGACGACCACTACTGAACCCCGGTTAGCTGTTCCTGTAGTTTGAAATTGTCTCCAAAGTCGTGAAACGATGCTGTGAGCAATTCCGAACTCTGCAGCCACCCTTGTCACACTGCGGCCTTCCTCCAACTTCCCAATGATTCGACCTCGGGTAAAAGCATCCAGATGTCGTCTAACAGATTGATTATTCGCCATTTCTCGCTGAGGCAGCAACTCGGTGTGATTTTAACTGCTATACGGCGTGCAATCTCTGCCAGAAATACTGATCTTACACCGACAACATGCTTTATACTACTCAGACACTCCCCATTACGTCTACCTGCATATCTGCGCATGTGCTACCGTACATCCCCTTACTTAATCTCCTGATTGGTCTTTTTGTCCGCACTGCCTCTTCGTTCAGCTGATATGCTAATTTTTCGACTTCGTCCTTAATTTGCACACCAGTGTATATACATAAAATATTTTTTATCCACCTTGACTCCATTGACTGAAAGAGGAAAGAGAAGCGCGAGAGATAAGAATTTGAATAAGGAGATTAGGTAGGAGACCCAGTGATGAACTCTGAGTATTATTGTGCTAAGGTTAAGTTTTAATGGTTATATAATCTTAATATTAAGTTTTAATGGTTATATAATCTATATAATATATATATAAACCATAATGCAACACCAAGAAAACAAGAGATAGTACAACAAAATTTATTTTGTAGATAACATGTTGACCAAGTATCAAATGATTAAATTTATAGATTTCTGTGAAGTGTGGTTCGTGCAAGAATCAGTAGCCAAAGTAGCCGCCATTGTTGGAGATCACCGCTGCCACACGCATCGACATTGATTCAAAGAGACTTTGGATGTGTTCTTGGGGTACAGCAGACCAAGAAGCTTCCACATTGCCAAAGTTGATCTGGTGTGGCAGCTGGGAGTGGTAATCTGAGTCAATCG
>BMAU01001687.1:0-30002 GCA_019973935.1 Trichonephila clavipes | reverse complement strand
TCCTATTTCTACTAATTACTGTACACATATATAGTGTTAAATATGATTTAGTTCAATCCAAAATTAAACTGGTATGGAGAAATTCATTGCCATGTTATTTCGTTATCACTAATATTCAACTGAAATATCATTTTATATTGTTACGAATTTAGTGTAAATAGTGTAAAAAAAATTTGCATATGAGTGTTTAATACATTTTTACACTGGTGTGCAAAAATTATGAGACGGTTTTTTCAATATAACTTTGTACAAATGATTCATTTCAACCGCTTAATACCGTAGATCTAATACGGTAACATGTAATGTAAGCAACACCCTAAAAAGAGAAATCAGAGGGATAATAAGGAGCTTTATTGAAAAGTAGCATGGAGCGCAATGCGACTGAAGGCCGAAACATCCCCTGTGATGGTGTCCAGCAAGAAACATCCGGTCTTTAGTAGGGGACATGATCTCCCCTGACTGCTAGGCAGGTTTCACAGCGTCTGCACATGCTGAGAATGAGGGTATCAATGAGTTGTTGAGGCATCGCTGCCCATTCGTCTTGCAGCGCCAATCGAAGCTCCCGGAATCGTTACTGGTGGCGCGCCGAGCTGCCAAGCGTCTTCCTAGAAAATCCCCTGGCATGCTCGATGGGATTGAGATCCGAGATCGTGCCGGCCATACCATACGTTCAATATCCTCACTCTCAAGAGCTGTTCGGTAGCTACTGTGCGATGACATGGTGCATTGTCGTCCATGAAAAGGAACTGCAGACCCACATAGCGCCTCTAAAAAAGACGCACATAAGGAAGAAGAATCTTCGTTACACCTCAACGGGTCCCGTTGACCGAACCTGCGTTGAAGATGTGAAGGTTCGTACGCCTACCAAGCATGATGCCTCCCCAAACGAGAACACCGCGACCTCCATACCTGTCCCTTTCAATGATGTTCGAGTGGATGATTGCGGCTTCAAGCTTTCTCCAGATGAGTATGCGGATGAGAATCGCTACCAGACTGAATCTGCTCCTCATCTGTAAATAGTACTCGTCCCCATTCATTGTCTCTTCCAATTCCAGTGTTCCCGGCACACATGGTGAACGCCTTCTCCGATGGGCGGGCGTTAAAGGGTACACACCGTACAGGGGCGTCGTGCAAACAGACCACCACCGCAGTCTTCTGGCCAGGGTAAAACGCGATATCGGTCGTCCAGTCGCCTGTGTCGTGTGTCTAGCGATTTCTCCCGCTGTCTGCCGCCTGTTTCTTCTGGCCTGTAAGACAATGTACCGGTCATCTGGTGGGTGTGGTTCCTCATAAACGACCACTACTGGAACCCCGGATAGCTGCTCTTGTAGTTTGAAATTGTCTCGAAAGTCGTGAAACGATGCTGTGAGCAATTCCCAGACTCTGCAGCCACACTTGTCAAACTGCGGCCTTCCTCCTAACTTCCCCAATGATTCGGCCTCGGGTAAAAAGCATCCAGATGTCGTCTAACAGATTGATTATTCGCCATTTCTCGGTGAGGCATTAATTCGGTGTGATTTTAACTGCTATACGGCGCAATCTCTTTGTCAGAAATACTGATCTTACACAGACAACATGTTGTATACTACCAGACACTCCTCCATTACGTCTACCTGCATATCTGCTCATGTGCTACCGTACATTACCTTACTTTAATCTCCTGATTTGTCTTTTTCTGTCCGCTCTGCCTCTTCGTTCAGCTGGATATAATTTTTCGACTTCGTCCTTAATTTTTGCACACCAGTGTATATTACTCTATGTTATATATATTTAATGTTAAAATATTACTATTCACAAGCAGTGCCGCCCCTTACGTTATAATGGCGATTTAATGGGGAACTTGGCGAAATCCTGGCGTTAGAGCAAAGTTGGCATCATTTTTGGCGACCAAGTTGGCGGCCAATTTGGCGACTTTGGCGACCATGTTGGCGAGTTCGGAAACTTCTGGAATCTTCTAGAAAGTAGTAGATCTCTCCACTAGTGTCACGTTCAATGACACGAGCGGTTATATTTCTAGAAGTTTCTGTCACGCCTTTAAAAAGGATGCTCACCGGTACGGCGATGAGTCTTGATTAAGCCAGTGAGTAGTGAGGATTGTTTTGACTAGTAATTAGCTCGGTTGTGCATGTGAATAATCTTTACTTAAGTGTAGTTTTAAACATTGTTTATTGTGTTTGATTGCTGTTGAAGGTGGGAAGACCTTCGGATATTTATACCCTGTGAATATTGCCGATGAATCCTGTATTGAAAGGATTGGATTTTCGATAATAAATTTGCATCGCTTTTAAAGAACTTATTATTTTTTCTTTGTGAATATTTTTGCATAAAATCCTCGAGCATTTGGATCTACGTTACAATTAGGTGTCAGGAGTGGGGTTTTATGCCAATAATATGATCGATGGATGAGCAACAGAAGGCTCTTTTGGAAGGAATCAATGCCTTGAAAAGCTGCCAAGAAAATATGCAGAGAAGCCAAGAAGAAATGAAAAAAGGTCAAGAAGAGACAAAGAATGAATTAAAGCAAGAAATGCAGAAAGGTCTGGATGATACTAAGAATAAGTTAAAGGACAGAATTGAGAAATTCCAAGAAGAGACTAAGCAAGAAATGCAGAGAGGTCTAGAAGATATGCAAAAATGCCAAGAGAGAATGCAAAAATGTCAGGAAGACCTCAAAAATGTTTTAGAAAATAAAATTTACAATGTTGAAGAGAAAATCAATATCGTGAGAGAAAAATAGCATTGAAAGTTGAACGAAGGTTGCATTAGTTGAAAAGAAGATTAAAAAGAAAGTAGAGAAAGTTGGAGAAAGAATTTGAGAACAAGTTGACGAAAAATATGAAGAAGTGGCTGGAACTTTTTTAGCCTTATATCAAAGCGAGTAGAAGATCTCGAAAAGAAGCTTCTAGTTTATGTAAATAAGAACGAAAGCAAAATTTTGCTTTCCTCTCCAGTACTTGTGTCATCCACGGTGCCGGGCCTGTGACTGCCTCAAAAGTGTCAGTGAAACTGTCGACCCATGACGGAAAACGAACTGGGAAGCATATAAGACCTCACCTCAATAATTTCGAAGCCAATGGATGGGATCGAGGAGGTCAAAGCTTTTCAGCTAGCAGCATCCATTAGAGAAGCCGCCGAAATACTGCAGACTATTCCCGATACAGTGCGACTAAATTTGAACTCCCTATATAATTCTCTGAATGTTCGGTTCGGACAGAAATACTCCAAGGAATACGCACGTCTGCAGATGAAAACAAGACTCCAGAAAACCGGAGAAAGCTTGCAGGAGTATGCCTCCGAATTAGAAAGGCTCGTTAACGTGCATCGCTGCCCTACACGGTGGGTCTTTAGTGGTAGTGGGCTCGAACTCGTAACAAGGCAAGCCACGGTTCGATACCTATACCACTCGGCTACCACGGCCGAGGAAGGAGAGGGAATACAGGAAGGAGAGGTAAGTGGCGTGTGCTCATGTCACTTGTGTAGACCGAAAGTGCAATACCCAAGACATATCTACAGATGATCTAGTCAATGATTTACTACAAAACACGGACTTGGAGGAGAAACAAAGATGTGCTACAGGAGGTTTAATTAAAGAAATCCAGAGCCTATTTTCAAGAACATCAAAGGACTTTGGAATAACCAGACTAAAGAAACATCGAATCGATACGGGAGAACATCCTCCTATTAAGCAGCACCCCCGACGACTACCATTTGCTAAACAGGAAGAAGTCCAAAAACTTATTAAAGACATGAAAAATAATGATGTGATTCAGCCATCGTCAAGTCCTTGGGCAACTCTCATCGTCTTGGTCAGGAAGCAAGATGGCTCTACCAGATTTTGCGTGGACTATCATCGGTTCAATGACGTCACCAGAAGGACAGCTATCCTCTGCTAAGGATAGATGACACGCTGAACACACTTGCCAGCAATACTTGGTTTTCTACCTAGATCTCAAGAGCGGGTGTTGACAAATAGAACTCCACCTGACGATAGAGAACTGTCTTCACTACGGGACAAAGGACTGTGGCAATTTGCTGTTATGCCTTCGCTTGAACACCTGAAACATTCGAGCGCATTATGGAAACAGTCCTCGGAGGACTTTAGCAGCATGAATCCTGCCCTAGTTTATCTTAATGGCATATTCATCGTGGGGCGCTCCTTTGAAGAACATTTTGAAAAAATCAGACGTGTGCTTCAAAAACGAAAAAGAAGCTAACCTGAAATTAAGTCATCCAAGTGCCGGCTATTCCGGCGTGAAGTCACCTATCTGGGACACATCATTTCGGCAGAAGGTGTAAGAACAGACCCAGATAAGATCTCAGCTTTGAAAAACTGGAACTGCCGGAAGGATTATCACCAGCTACGGAGTTTCTCAGGAACTATGCACGTATTACCGAATATCTCAACGATCTCGAGACTAATCCATAAACCGACCGGAGGCGAAAACAGAAATTCATCTGGATGGTTGATTGTAACAACGCATTTAATAAGCTTAAGGACGCACTAACATATGATCCAATTCTCAAATTAAAACAATTTTATTCTGGAGACATGGTGTAAGCTTCATGATCATTGGGGTTGTTTTGTCTCAAGAGATAGATGGTCAAAAGCGTGCCATTACCTATTTTAGCAAGTGTCTGTCCAAACCAGAAATAAGTGTGCGTGATCAGGAAGAAACTGCTCGCTACCGTAAAAGCCATGGAGCACTTCCACCCTTACCTCTACGGTCGAAGGTTCCTGCTGCGAACAGATCATGCATCATTGACCCTGGCTATTGAATTTTAAAAATTCAGAAGGCCAAATAGCTAGGTGGATACAGAGACTACAGAGTATGACGTAGAAATTCGCCACAGAAAAGGAACAGCACATGGAAATGCAGACGCCCTTTCCAGAAGACCCTGTCGTGAGAGCTGCAAAATACTGCTCGAGAATTGAAAAGAAATTTTGCGTAAAGATCCAATACTCCAACAAGTTACAGCGCCATCAACATTGGCATTGGACCCGTTGAGTGATGAGTGTCCGAAAAGATCAACTGGCTGATCCTGAAATAAAAACCAATCATAGAATTCAAGGAGTCATCTCACGAAAAGCCCAGCTGGCAAGACATCGCCTCTTTTCATCCAACAACGAAACGTTATTGGGCTCTTTGAGACTATCTCCATCTGAGAAATGGTGTTTTATATAGAAAATGGGAGTATGACGACGGAAAAACATTCAGGTGGCAATTAATACCCCATAGTCAAGAGTTTCAACAGTTCTTAAGGAACTGCATGGCAGTCCAACTGGAGGTCATTTCTGTGCTATGAAGACCTTTACAAAAAGTTCGTGAGCGCTTCTACTGGAACAATGTGCGAAGTGACGTGGAAAAGTGTTGTCGCACATTTGATCCCTGTGCTGCACGCAAGGGTCCTGCGGAAACGCACTAGAGGATGACTGTAGCTGTATAATGTGGAAGCTCCTTTTGAACGAATAGCCTTTGACATCCTAGTTCCACTTCCGAGATCATCATGGCAACAACAACGTCTTCTTTTGTCAAGGATTACTTCCTAAGTGGCCTGAGGCATATCCTGTTCCTGACCAAGAGGCCTCAATTGATGCAGAGGCTTTAGTTCAACACTAGATCTCCCGGATTCGGGGTTCATCTACAACTGCACTCCGATCAAGGGAGAAACTTGATTCTGCAGTTTGCAAGAGACTGTGTGAAATACTCGCCATCGACAAAACCAGGACAACAATTTTGCATCCTCAGTTATTGAGAGGTACATCGAACCATTCCTAACAGTTTCTCTCTTATGGTATACAGTAATCAACAGGACGGGGACAAGGAGCTGCCCTTTTTCTTTCTTGACTACAGGAGTGCCGTTCATGAGACAATCGGTTATTCCCCGTCCCAGATGCTTTTTGGTCGTGATGTTAGTCTGCCTGCAGATCTTCTGTTCAGCCGGCCACCAGATGCACCCTTGGAGCCTGAGGAACGTATCGATAAACTCCAAGCATGGATGGAGGAAATGCATCATCTGGCGAGGGAAAGAATCGGTATGGCTTCCGAGAAGATGATGACCCGATACGACGCAAGAGCAACCAAACACGACTTTCACGAAGTCGACAAAGTGTGGTTATGGAATCCGAAACGTCGCAAGTACTCTCTCAGGAGCTGCAGACCAACTGGGAAGGTCACTTACACAATCCTAAAAAAGTCTGAACGACGTTGTGGTGCGTATACAGAAATCACCACACTCAAAAAAACCTAAGGTAATACATTACAATAGGCTAGCCCCTTATCTTGACCAAGATGAATAAGACCCATTAAGTTCAGGCCATGGTCATTTTAATATTATTTTGTAAATAATGTAAATTATTTTCTCTCTTTTCTATCTTCTTTTCTCTCTCTCCATAACCTTAGTTTTATTTTTAATATTGGAATTTATGTTAACACCTCTTCATGTGCGTTTAATTTATTTCTATTGTATATGCTGTGGAATACATTTTGTTACATTATATGTGATTATTATGTGAGTAGTTTGCCTGTCAATAGATACCTCTTACTCAAGGATTGTACTGCCCGGGACGTGCAGTTTTGATGAGGGGGCAGTTGTACGAATTTTTTGTGTAAATAAAGTAAATAATTTGCATTTGAGCGTTTAATGTATTTATATTATTATATGTTATATGAATTTCATGTTAAAATTGTACTATTCACAAGTGTCACCCCTTACGTTGTAATGGCGATTCATTGAGAATTTGGTGAAATCTTGGTGGTAGAACCAAGTTGGCATCATTTTGGCGACCATGTTGGCGGCGAATTTGGTGACTTTGGTGAACATTTTGGTGACTTTGGTGACCATGTTGGCGAGTTCGGAATCCTCTGGAATCTTGTAGAATGTAGTAGATCTCTCCACTAGTGTCACGTTCAATGACACGAGCGGTTATATTTCTAGAAGTTTCTGTCACGCCTTTAAAAAGGATGCTCACCCTGTACGGCGATGAGTCTTGATTAAGCCAGTAAGTAGTGAGAATTGTTTTGTCTAGCAATTAGCTCGGCTGTGCTTGTGAACAATCTTTACTTATGTGTAAGTTTAAATACTGTGTATTGTGTTTGATTGCTGTTGAAGGTGTGAAGACCTTCGAATATTTACCATTTGAATATTGCCGATGAATTATGTATTGAAAGGATTGGATTTTCGATAATAACTTCGCATCGCTTTTAAAAAACTAATTATTTTTCTTTGTGATTGTTTTTGCATCAAATCCTCGAAACCTCGGGTCTACGTAACAATATATTACATTAATATTTTAAAAAGAAATGGAAGATGAAAAACAGCAACGTAAAAAGATTCAGAATTCTCGCTCTGAAATTCAATATTTGAAAATATAATAAATGTATGAGTAAATTAATTAAAATCATTATTAAATTACCAAAGTTTATCCTTAACAAATTAATCACAATTTGTATTAATTATGCGAATTCTTTTTACCAGGGCAATCTAAATTTCATGAAATTTCTCAGTTCCCCAAAAATTATGAAAGAGCAATATATTAAATTACTTCAAAGTTTCTCTAAGAAATGCTAAATCAGTACTCATACCATTCCACAAATTTTGGAACATGCATTAAACTGCCAACTAATTTCGCCAAGCAAAAAATACATAACAAATTTAAAAAACAATTGCATCACTATTATTATTGTTACTGTGTGCAAACTTGATCAAGGACAGTTTCTACTATTGGCTGTATACCGCAGCAATTTGCGGCTTTTTATTTTAAGAAATTGGTCAATATTGTACAATACAAGCACCCCCAAATTTGTCCATAAGTATATGTTACACAAAAATATCATTGATTTTGATAAAACATTTATTTTTTGAAAAAATTTCTTTGGAATTACCTTTTTTTACTGAATTCTTCATGAATATAGATTATTGCAAACAACAATGTCAAAGGTATTCATTTGGGGTAAATAGGTGAAAAAGGTTATATTAAAAATTCTGAATATTTCCATTGCTTTTAGAAAGTAGACATCCTGCAGAAAATGTAAAAAGTGATATTGGGTTTAATAATCTTAATTACCATAAATATCATAGAACTGATCTAAGTACATTTCTTGGGCCAATATTTTTTGGGTCAATGCAACAAATTTATTTAGGTCTTAAGTTTATTAGCAGGATAATATCAATATGCATGAGCATTTAGACTTTGAATACTTATGTAAAACAATCCAGAGTATTCTTACGCTTAATACATTTCAGCTGGGATTGTACACATTTCTTTAACACACAATGTTGATATTTCAATAACATGTGTAATGTTTTTATATGAAATTTATCAAAATTTTTTGAATTTTACATTTTTAATAGCGCAAATACCATTAAATGCTTCTGTCGTGAATACTTTTCAATTTTTCCCCATAAGAACGTAAAATTATTTAGTTAAATAAATTATGTATATATATATATACTTCTTTTAATATCACACATGTATGCTTATCTATCATATTTTTTGTGTTTTTATTTTAGATAATTAAATACAGAAATATCTCTTTAAACTACTCTGAAGATGTGTAAAACAAATAAAATTTAAGCTAACTTCTAAAGATATTTTATCTTTTTATGTATGTTCTCTATGTAATTTTATTTAAAGTAAACAAAGCTTCCATTCCTGTAGACATCAAGCCAAAGTCCGATTGGAGTGTTCGGCCACTTATACCGCCAAGTTTTTTCTTGCCAAATCGTAGGGTTTTACTCCAAAACACACACAGAAAACGCGCCAAACCGGCGATTTTTCAAATTCTTCAGACCAGTATGGCCGATTCGATCTTCTTAGAAGTTTCTTATGTGAACACAAAAATAGTAAAAATGGAGTGCAGTTTTTGGTGGTGATGGTTTCTAAATGTCATTCTTATCCAGTTTTACAAAACACTCGAATTTTTCTGGGACATTAAAAAAAATTATTTTCGTCAATCGTCACACTTTATAATCGAGCAACCACGTATAATCAAATACAGGGGCTTTGGGTATAATATAAATGTGCAACAGCATAAATAATAGTAAACAAATAAATGTTTTGGTGGTAAAAAACGAAAACATAATCACATGTCATGTGATAATCACGCTAAAAGCTCTAGTTGTATCCATGGTTGCATTTTATAAGCACGTTAATCTACCAACCAATCACCAGATTCTCATAAAACTCACCCGATTCTTATGTAAACGGTTCGAAAAATACCGTTATAATCCGGCTTTCATCCGCATTTCGAAATTGCCAGAATTTTGCCGGCTTCCATGAAAAACGTGGAGCTTTTAAAGAAAATGAGGGAGTTCCCCTCCACCACTCCAAAACGCCATGAAACGGGGTAGTTTATCCCTCCAACATTACGCCGTAAAAGTAAAGTTCCTAGCTTCGATCTGCGGCTCCCCTCCCGCCACCACCTCTTTCTACGAAGTGGCGCTGATTCTTTCTAATACTAGTTGAAGCATGAAAATGAAACATGTAATATTTTTAAAAATTAAGCCCCAGAGAGACCGAGAGAAATCATACACACTAAAATTAAGCAAATGTAGAAAAGACAAATTGTTTTACAATTAAGAAAAATAGCATAATTATCATTAGCAATATTGCCGTGAATTTAAGATTAAAGATCTATTTTTGTAAGAGAATAGTAAAGAACAAATAGTTCTATTAATCACATTACTTAAATATACTTTGAATCTAAATAGAAAATTAAAACAATTAAAAATTTAAAAACAACTAAATTAAGTATACAGGTATTAAGAAAAAGTTTCATTAAATAATTGAAATACAAGAAAACAAATATAATTAAGAGGATTTACATTGTAGCAGCATCGGATATATTTGTGCATAATTACATACAATGACAAAAGAGATCGTAAAAGCTAGAGATTATGTGATATAAATCTTCTGATTAAATCCCCTTTTTTAAGATTTTGACCTATATTCCTCTTTCAAAATCAACTAACTATCTTACTATCCTTTTGCTTAAATTATTTCATGGATAGAATTGAATATTGTTAAATTACAACCAAAATTCACGTAGCCGAATTGAGTTTCTGAACAAATTACCTATGATTTTTAAGGAGAATTATAAGGAAGATTTCAAAAGACAAATCAAAACCTTTAGTTAATTTTTTAAAATCAAAATTCAATTTAATTACCGACTCTAATTTAATTATCATTTTAATTCCTAAAAATTCAATTTAATTACTGAGAATATGAGGGCCCCCTAAAAACAGGTTTTGGGCCTCAAGCCTAAATGCGAACTTAGCGTCTGTCAAGCTTTAGGTCCCCACAATGCGGGGGTGCGGGGGGTGTACGTTATGCCACAGGTCCGGGCCAGTTGGCAAATTGATGTCAATGATCAAATGATCCAAATGAAAGCACGAGGAAGTACGGAACATCGCTTGACGGGAGTTTTTATAGGTAATAAAATTTGAGGCTTATGTATTTATTACCTATTTCAGCTACTATAACCTATTGTTTTTCCTTCTTCGGATACAATTAATTCACAAATATGATTGCATGTTTCGCGCAAAAATATTTCTTTATAAGTACAGACATATGAATAAATAATTTTATAGAACAATACTAATACCCTTGTTTTTATTCACCGACCTAATACCTGAAATAACATTACAAAATTTGAAGTTATCACTTATATCGTGTGCTCATGAGCACAAACATTTTTTCTAATTTAATGACTCATAATTTTTGGTTGCCTCCTGTGTGTATGTGTGATGTAAAACAGATTTTGTGCTTAAAATTTGATAAAAAAGCCAACCATTTAATTTTTTTAAAGGAAAAATTTGAAATTTATGAAGTTATTTTAAATTGCTACTCCTCCTACAAAAACCAACGTACACATATGAAATTTGATTTACAGATGCATCAAACTTTGCATGACAAAATATAACAGGTATGTATATTTTATATTTTATACAGTATAAACAGGCATGACAAATATAGCTTGGGGATAACATGTTTGGTATTCGTACTATACTCCTTTTTACGAATGTTTATTAAAAATTCTTTAAAAAATGTGTAAATTCTAAATTCAAATATTTTTTTTAAAAAAATTAGTATTCCTTTTATTGAAAAATGCATGCCAACTTTTGTTCCATGTACTATTAGTAACAAGTAAAAAAAATTCCAAGTATTATTCTCAGTAGAAAAAAAAGCCTTAATACTTTAAATGAAGACAAACTTGTTATTTTGTCTTTCTGAGATAAGTCAGTTTAAATTTTTGATTTGCCTTTGGAATGTGAATAAAAACTAAAGTAAAAGTTATCACAACTCTGCGTCTTTTAAACTTAGACCTTTCAAATTTTGTGGAGAGTATGGAACAGTACATAAAAAATAATTTAAGCTAAAAAATTAGATTTTATTTTTAAAGAAATTTTTGTCAATTGAATCGTACTGTGTCTTTTAAATGAATTTAAAAATAATAATAAAAAAAACGTTCGTGCTGACTCGAATCCTTGGCGGATCGCGTGGTAGAGATATACTCTACCAGCTACACCATTGACCCGCTGGAGGTAATTAAAATTTAGTAGTAAAAAAGCTAAGCATGAATTTCAAAGGCTATTTTCTCCGAATTGACTGGCTATTCGGCAGGATTATATTGATGGTTGAACACTATAAAGGAGTACTACTATTACACAAAGTCTCATCCCCAAATGAATTTCCTTAGATCTTCCCTTGTTAGATATCGATAACCTAAAAACTGTATGTAGACATACAACATCATGAAATACCCAAGGAAGATGGTGGGTAAAGGATAGTAAGTTTATAAAGTAGTAAGGTGATACGCTTTTTAGCATTTTTATAACAGAAAATTTCTGTATTTATTAAATATTTTTATCACACTTATTTTGTTTTATATTTAGAATTTTGCAGACATCTGTAATTAGAATATTTTCTTTTTTGAATGTCAAATATTTCTTATTTTCTTTAATAGAGCGAATAGTAAAATGCATTACTCTCAACATTGGGCTTTTCTTGATTAAAATGAGAATAAGATTGATTTGATCAGTTGTTTGATGTTTTATTACCTCAAGTATATATTTAGCAAACATTATGTTAAGAATATTATTTAGTTTCCGAAAAATATATATCCATGTTCTAAAAAAAATCTATGAAAGTTAGGTGGAGTTAATAAGAATTTATTCTCGCTTCACCCATAAAAGCAGAACGAGGATTGTACCTAGTAATTTTTGAACTTCGATCAAGTGACGTGGACACCTGATCTGGCACAACTCACTCGAAACCACCATACCGCCCCAATGAGGGGAGCCTCGGACAGATTTAACGGGTTCTCAGTGGATCTTCAGTGGCATTAGGGACCGAACCCGGGACACGTTGGTCAGAAGTTGGTGACCATAACCCCAAAGCTACCACGACCACGAAAGGAGAATGAAATGACAATGAATAGGAAATGGAGAAAATTATCCAAGTATCTCGTGGACGTGTCTCCATTTTTGCCGGATATAGTAGGTTTCAGTGCAAGAGAGAAATTCTCATGGGCAACTCAAATTCGTAAACACTATAAATACTTAAAGAAGTTAAGAGAGGTGCTGCATTTGAATTTTCAAAAAATATCTCGATTTTCACATTTTATATTTTCTTAAAGATCAAACATTTCTGTTAAAAATAATATATGATATGAGGGAATAGGGTATATATATATATATATAAGAGAGAGAGAGAGAGAGAGAAGAATTTTTTAACAGAAGCTACATCTTGACATGCATCAAATGAGCTCTGCTAGGAGGCACCTGTGTTTCCCCTTCCATAGGTTTCTGATGAGCGCGAACCCATATGATGTTCAAGTGGAAAAATTAGGGTCTATTAGGCTTATCCAAAGTGTATGGGTACATGTCCTTTGGATCTCAAAAGCGAACGAAAGAAAAAAAAAGTGAGAGAAAAAGCCTAAGTGGTCGTGACAGGCTCAGCGACATTTTAATTTAATTTCAAAGATGTTATTATAAAGCATGGCTATTAGAAATAATATCAATGAGATCTACACAGCATGAAAACTGCTGCCTGGGCTGTTTATTTTCTATCTTCTGTCTTCAAACGAGAACCCTCAACATGAACTGTGTCCTGTGATTACAAAATGCCTGTTGCAAGTTTCAAAAGACAGAAACTGAATATAACTAAAGACACTATGATCATAAAAACATACACCCGTGCTATATGCCATAATGAATTAAATAAAAGCCAATTTTTAGAGATCTAGGTGATCCCTGTTATTAGTAAAAATGTTTACATGGAAAGACCCAAAACCCAAATGAGTCATTTAATAAAACCATATCGTCAGTCATTTCAAGATCAGCATTTGTGGAATTAAAAAACTCTAAAATATTAGGAAGTAAATATGGCTATGCACAGTTCAATACGAGTCATGTAGCAAAATTAAGGATTGCTAAAATATTGGCGTTATTCAGCCCAGTTATAAATGTTTGTCATGTTTCAAAAAACTAGATACACGTAGGATTAATACAGTTCAACGAAAGCAACTTGAGATCCCCACAAAAGGCAAAAACTGTTAAAATAAGTGAAAAAGAAAAAAGAAAAGAAAGGGAAGAGGGTTTTTTTTGTACGAGCAGAGAGTAAAAAATGCTTCATATGCTTATGTGGAATATTAAAAAAAAAGTAAATGTTCAAAAATTACAAATTTTCACTTTAAATTCTGTTTTATCAAAATGTACTATTTTTCACTTCTAAAGCTGTTTCTCAAAATGTACTATTTTTTCACTTTATATGTACCCTTTTCTCAAAAACTACTCAACATAGAATCCTCAAATTTTCAGTGAGCAGACTTTTAACATGTTTATACTTTTTAATGGAGGGAATTAGATATATCTAGCAAATGATTTTTGATATGACTTTTTAAACTGAATTTTAGGGGGAAAATTGGACAATTTTTAAAAAAATTCATAATTAATAAAATTTTGTACAAAAAGAGACAAAACCCTTCGTCCAAATGTTATTAATAGTACACATAACCTACTATAAGAACTTTATCCATGAGAAATACGTAGTTTTTGAGAAAAAGTACATAAACTTAAGCAATTTAACATGAGATCCTTTAGACGTGCCCTTAAACTCTTGAAATGAAAAATTAAATTAAGCAATACATAAAAATGAAATGCCGAAAACTTTTTTTTTTGAAATTTTAAAAAAATACTCAAATTTTAAATATTTAATTAGAGATTTAAAAAATAAATTGCCGAAAACTTTTTTTCACGAATTTTTAAAATATACTTAAGTTTAAAATATTTAATAACTACTTATCAAATTCAAAGTTTTTATAACTTCATCATTTATAAAAATAATTGAATGCAACTTTTTCCGTGTACCGAACATTTTAAAAAATTTTTCTGCAATTTTAATTCCAACATTTAATATATAGTTGTGAAGTTTGTAGTTATAAAAATTTCTACTTTTTCCAACATACAACTATTATTAAAAAGGTAGATTTTCATTTCCGGGGTCTAAAAATTTTCAAAGTGAGTGAGTGAATAATAAAGTCCCACTGTTCACTTTGTCAAGAGCTCTGATAGCGAGAGAAGAAGGAATTTCCATGACAATATGTTATGCATTTAAAATTGTCCGTGCAACGCCGGGGGAAATAAACCAGTCTGACAAAGAAAAGAAGCCGAACAAATTTCTGTACAAGATTTTAAGTTAAGCACTTGGTAAAAGACCGATCCAACGCCGAGGCTAATCGGAGGAGGGGGTGGCTTGATCATTTTAAAGAGTATCCAGAAGTGCTGATTTTGCGAAGGAAAGTAAAAATTTATAAAAGTACATAAAGCTCTCGTGCAGCGCGGGCCATGCAGCTAGTATTTATAAAAATTTAAAATTTATCCAATTCAAATAAAAATGAAATATTCATTTTCAAAAGGGGAAAAAAACTATTTTTAACAAAAAATTATTTTTAAACTTAAATTTCTTAAAATATCTCAGTATTTTTTAAATTCTTACCACTTCTTAACTAAGTGGTGCAATAAGAATAAACTCGTAACGAAGAGATCAGATACAGAGAGATGCCAGCAACAAGTAAACTGTTGAAGAGAAAATGCATGTCTCGCCTAATAATAGATCTCAGAGTTGCAATGTTCGCCGATGAATGCCAAAACGCGGGTTTAGAAGAACTACTAACTTTCACTGGGGTAGTATGATTAAACTCTGGAGCATGCTGATAAGGTCTGAATGCAGCTTGTTGCATTCTCACAATCTGAAGTAATGTTCAATTCCAAAGTAGATTCGTTTGCAACAAATGTCAGTTCCTCAAGTATCACTGTTATTGGTTCTGCGCCAATGAAAGATTCATTTATGTGGTCCAAGTAAGGAATGACTTCCGATTTAAAAATATTTTTGTGGCAATAATAGTTTTTTTGAGAGTCTTTTGTATTAGCACTGCTATCGGTGAAAACTAATTGTTTGCCTTTTCGGTAATATTTTCCGGATACATTTACTTTGCTTGTATTAATACACTACTCTTAGCAGGATGAAGGTGTCTGAGTGGTCATATTAATGATTTGATGGCCTTATGAGGTAAAGTATTTAAGTTAAAATCAATGTTTATCTCATCTTTAGATTTATTTAAAAATTGTGAACTTTCAGTGGTAGAATCATGAATTTTTGTAAATTCTTTTTTATACTTTCTTTGAATTTCCTCATAAAAACCATGCAAATCTAATGTTTTTAATATATTTTTTATTTCTTTAATCTCTCAATAGATTTCTTTCACTTTATGTAGGAGATTTTGCAAGAATTTTTCGAAATAAACTCTGGAAATGTTTTTGGTTTGTGTTTTTTTCTTTTTGGATATTTCTTCTCATATCTTGAATTTCTGTAATATTTTTTTTTCCTTTTCATAATAAGTGGATGCAATTCTTAAGTTACATCTACAAAAAACGTGAATTTCAAGTACGAAAAAAAAGAAAAAGAACGAAAAATTTAAAATAAACTGTGCACAAGTTCCGCAACAACATTTTTTTGTAAGACTTGAACAAAACGATGGAAAATTAAAATACCAACAAATTAAAACAAAAATCAATCTACTAAAAGGATCTAACGAAGAATAAATTTGTCTTAGAAAAGCACAGTTAAATAAATAAATTTCATTGATTCTCAAAACTCAAGGTTAGATAATATTTGTCATTTAAAAACACCACCTACTTTAAAACACATCCCCGAGATCAAATTATTTCATATTTTTTTGAAATTCGAATGTCAATTTTTCTCTAATGCTCACGTCAAGCGCGCGACATTACTAATTGTAAAAGAATACAAATTGCCGGCCACAAACGACGATTATTCGGTCGTACACATTAGCAACTGGCAATTCACTCCGCGGACCATTGCTGAGTCGCAGCAGATGATAAACAAGAGAAATATGTACTGAACTGTTCCTTTTTGAAAAGTGGCATCGACGTCTGGTGAACGATTACGATATCATTGGATTCCGTGCCACGGGTCAATGATGGAATTTAAAGAGAATCTTCAAATTGTTTCTTAAGTATATAATGTATATTAAGAAAGGCATGTTTAAATGCAAGCACCATTTTCTATATTTTTCTGTAAACGGTCAAGTGTAATTTTTATTGCAAACTCTAAAACAGAATCGATCATTTAACTTCCATTTATACATAACAGATGGCAGCAAAAATAAATTGAGTATTCAACTGAGGAGCAAGCATAGGAAATTGACTGTTTTTAATCCGTTTCATTAAAAATTCTGAAAAAAAAAATAAAACAATTTTTTTAAATACAGTTTTGCGTATTATTTTTCTTCGTGCATATGATGTTCTAGGTGTGCAATTACAACCAAATATGCATTTATGTGTACTCCATTTTTTTAGTTTTTTCCACTGCCCCAATAGGTAATTATCTTTCATACCCCGAAGAAAGAGTGAGATATTACACTGTGTTTTGAAGAGTTCAATGCCTAAAAAGTATTTTCAGCTGCGTTTTATTTACATTGTAAGAGAAAAGTTGGGGTTGTGATTTCAAAGGGTGGATTGGAGGTAGGAGTGGGGTAGGGGTGACGCAGGGTGGGAAACTCACAAAGGAATGTTTTGCCTCATTTCTTGGGTTTATTCTCTTGAAAGGGATGCTTTATTCCTTGCGCTAGCTCCATTTATTTACTGATTGCTTTACTCATTCCGTTAGTTTGAAGTTTCAATTTTTTATGCTTTATTAGTTTGTTTGTTTTTTTTTTTTTTACTCAAGAGACGATATATTTATTTATTTATTTTGAATGATGTTAACTTTTCTTAAAATATGTCACAAGAAAAGAAAAACTTGATATTCAGGAAGCTCTTCAATTATTTTATGATCTTCCATCTGATAATGAGTCTGTTGATTCTGAAATTTCATGTGATGAAGATTATATGCCTAAGCCATTAGAATATACTAGAGACTCTGATACAGCTTCTAGTGAAGATGAGGATATAAATTTACCTGGACCTTCTCAAGTGACTCGGGTGAAATGGCAATGGAAAAAAGTCGTATCGAAAGAGATACCTGCATTTCTTGAAGAAGCTGGTCCATCAGAGGGAGATAACTTTTGATAGGAAAAAAAAGTCCATTAACATTATTTTTATCATTATACAGTTAGTTGTATTTATTGAAAAAATTGTTTTCAAACAAATCTGCATGCTACACAATTAGCACAATCTTTCAAACCGATTGATCTACAAGAAATGTATAAATTTCTTGCATTAAATTTGTTGATGGGGATGAAAAAAATCCCAAGTTATCGTGATTATTAGTGTGCACTTCAGAAGATCTCCATGATAGCTATATTTCAATGCAAATGTCTGTCAAAAAGAGGGTTTTCTGGATTTTGTCACATTTGCATCTAAATGATAATTCTCTCTGTCGAAAAAAGGTGATGCTAAGTATGACAAACTATTCAAAATTCGTCTACTAATATCACGTCTATCAGGAAGATTTCTCTCGGTCTTTCATCCTTCAGAAAATCAGGCAATTGATGAATCTATGATTCGATTCAAGGGTCGCAGTTCCTAGAAACAATATATGCCCAAAAATCATATATCAAGCGACGGTACAAAGTCTCGATGCGCTGCGACCAAAAGTGATTTGCATTTCAATTTGACATTTATACTGGGAAATGTGAAGAATATACTGATAATTCTTTTAGGTGAGCGTGTTGTAAAGAAATTGATCCAACAAATTTTGGAAAAAAAATCATAAACTGTACATGGACAATTTTTTTTACCTCATTTACATTTTATTGATATTCAAATATTTGGAGTCAGAAAAGGTATTTTCATGCTGAATAGTAAATATAATTTAGAAAAATTTACCCAAAAACTTTTGGAGGAAAAAAATGAAACGCGGTGAATGTGATTGGTTCGTAAACAATGATGGATTTTCTTGCCTCAAATGGAAAGACAAAGAGATGTGTGACAGTTTTGTCTAATAGAAAATCCAGTAGGTACGAAAAATATTGAGAGAAAAGAAAAGACGGCAAAAAAAAATCAATTAGAATGCCCCAAAGCTGTGCAAGACTACAGAAAAATATGGGATTTGAGGACCATTTTGACCACCTGAAAAATTTGTATGAAATAAACAGAAGAGCCGAAAACGGTGGCACTATAAATAGTGTATTCATTCAAAAGATACGTGATATAAATTGGAATTCACTGCCACATTCTTCTCAATCAACATCTGCTGATATTATAAAAACTACTCCAGGGGTCACAAGATATGCATGGTAGGAGTGTAACAAATATATAAAAAGTGCATTTGAGGTGGTATTCAATTCTTCAATTGCAAACAAAATCTTGAAAAATTCAAAGAGTAAAAATATTTTTAAAAACAAACTTTTATTTAAATGCTCAAAAATAATAAAATAAACTTTCCTTTAAAACTTTTTTTGCTATCAACTTATAACGTCATTACACAATTTATGATATAAAAGCTTGTCGCGAAATTTAAGTACTCGTATTTACTTAGTTTGTAAATTTTATAAATTAAAATCAATCAGATCAAGTTATTTAATTTGTTTTTTTATCTACGCAGGTAAATCTCGCGAAAGCTTTATATCATAAATTATTATCATGAAGGAAATTGACAGGGAAAAAAATTTAAAGAAAAATTTATTTTATTATTTTAGATCATTTAAATAAAAAACTTGTTCTTATTTTTTACTTTTAATTTAATTTTAACTTTTGAGCTATCGCTGAACAGGTTTTCAGTCTAATCATCTCATTCAACGCATCATTGTTGTAAGGTCGTTTGCCGGTTAATTTTTTGAGCGGGCAAGCTCAGGGGGTACTCAATTTTTTTCCCCACCAGGCCACAAACATATGAAGGATATTCCACTACGAGCCGCAACAAGAGGATAATGGGGACGGAGATAAAATACTGTAATACCAAAGAACATTGGACAAAGCAAAATTAATCAAAATATTAAAACAGTTTTTGCTTTTACTATAAGTACTATATTAAAAAAACAAGAAAAAAAAAAAGCAAAAAAACTAATTAAAATCCGTAATTTTTTAAACTAGTTTTAAAATAAATTGTGCAGAATTTGCATAATACTATTCTACAATTGAAAAAGAAAATGCTTCATGCTATTATCTTTAAAAATGACGATGTTTTAAATGTTTTATTAAAAAATCAATTTAAAAAGTAGAAAAAATTTAAAAAACAGTAAAAAATAGTTTCTCGTTTCTTTTTTTATTTTTTAAATGTCTGATTCTAAAAGGAAAAGCCTGAACTTGTTTAGTGCAGAATATTGATTCATTAATACAAAAAAAAAATTCATACGGAATGGTTTAAAAATCATTTTTGCGCAAAATGCATCGATTTTGACTCATTTTAGAAAAAATCGTAAATAGAAAATATCATAATTTTTGTAAAGAAATACACCGTATAGGGGCAAAATAAGTGGTCTCTCTCTGATTATGTATTTATTTTTGTCTCAGTTTGATAGAAAAAATATAAGATACGTTTTTGAAAAAGTTCGAAAATCGTAACTTCTTTAAACTCAATCCGATAAGAAGCTCGGTGGAATAAAAAGCTAACAAAGGGCAAATGTTTTTAATTAATATATTTTAACTAATTGGATTATTGGAATATAAATGGATTTAAAACATGCACTGTCATCAAACTAAAGATGTATACAAAATCTCTGCTCAGTAAATTTGGCAGACACATCCTCTTCAAATTTTATTTGCAAGGTTCCAACCGGACAAAATACTTTTATTAATATCTGTTTAACTAACTGTGTGTGGTACCATAATATAAATAATCAAAACATACATTGTCATCAAACTAAACGTGTAGCCACAAAAATTCAGCTCAATCGAAAATCGGGAAGTGGATCAAATCTAACTTGCAATATTTGAATACAGTGTAGGTCGAACATCGGGACAGGTGAAACTAAATAAAAGCTTGTATAAAACAGGAAAGAACGCCGAAATTTAAATTTGATCAAAGAGAAATAATTTTAAAGGGAAAATTAATGTGATTTAAAGTAAATTTGAAGTAAGTTTGAAAACTGTGAGCTTTTCGGAAATCGAACCGGGGAGAAGTCATTTGAAGTCAGTTTCTCTAACCGCTGGGCCACAAGGACTCGCGGAAGAGGGAGGTAAAAAATAAACTTCAAACATGGGTAGAGAAAAAAAAAGCAAAGAACGGTTAAAGGTTTTAATTACTATATTTTTTTAACTAATTGCGATATCAGTATATAAATAATCAAAACATGCATTGTCAAAATAAACCAAACTAAATGTGTATAAAGAAAATTTCAGCTCAATCGGTTGATGACATCAGCATCAAAATTTGAGTTGCAAGATTCAAGCCGAATAAATTACTTTAAATAATATATTTTAACTAATTGTTATATTGGAATAAATTTGGTCAAAACATGCATTGTCGTCCAAACTAAACTGGTATACAAAGTTTCATCATCCCAATCGGTTGAAGACATCAGCTTCAAAAATGAGTTGCAGATTCCACCCGAACATGTATGTTATATAAAAGCTTGTAAAAAACATCACTTTTGTAAAACTTAGCAGTATTATTCTTCATCATCTGTTAATAGTATGAGCTTTCTTCAGTGTTGAATGAATATGATTTGGATTAAGAGATAAAATTAATCCGCAATCATTTACTCAGTGAGATTCAAAACCATTAAATCAGAAACTCTGCAATATACATTAAACATTAAATTTACTAACATAAAACAAACACTTATATTCCCAAACCAAAAGATATTAATCGAACATCATCTTAAGAGACACTCAAAATAATATCTCTATCCTGTTGAATAAGCAGATCACATGCATTTATATGTAAGGCGAGTGATTCTCAAAATTTCAATATATTCAATATTCAATCATAAATTTCATTGCGCCCCGCCCTTCATACAATTACAATGTATTGAATTCAATAATACTATGCTTTGACGCTAACCTACAATACGACTTAAGCCCCTTGTGACGTCGTCGATTGTTGTGTGAATCCCCATCCTTCGATTCACGATAAGTTTTATAGCTTCACCAGCTGTTAAATGACAAGTACGACGCCTTCGATTGTCGTGAACTTCAGGAGACGGAGAACTAGAGAGGGATTCGGCCCTGGATGTAAGGGTAAAAGCCATGCTCTGGATCGAGAAAGCATGAGAGGAGAGCCCTGATTGGAACGGACTGGAAGAGAGCTAAGAAAAGGTCTTATTCCGAGATTGCAGTGGAAAGAAAGATGGAAAGACGATGAACGCCGGTTGTGTGAGATAGAATAGAATATAGACTGACTGGACCGGCGGCATATATGAACTGTAATCTGTTGCTTCACTAACAAATTGTTTAGAATAAACAATCCTTTTTTATTTTCAACTTAGGCTGTGACAGTTTTTTTATGGCTAGCTACTCACGACGTTACACTCTTAAGTGCCACCTGCGTATATAAACGTCTCACTCAGCCATTGCATTAATTGGCCCGATCGCCATATACGTCTTTCCGATATACGATCATTTGCGAAGGTTTTACTTATTTCAGAGGATTTACTTATTTATTACTTTTCTACCCGCTCCCCTACCAATACATCACATACGCTCGCCTACTTATTAAACGGTGGCATTGAGGCGAATCACGTAATTTTTAATCGGCCTTTAAGTGATTAATTTAAAACCGTGCAAATGATCAAGATAAGGTTATTTTTTGCGTATAAATTTATATATGACAAGCTATGGGTTGACTTTTAATTTATTATATAAACTTGTTCTTAGTATTGTTGAACTAATTACAAAATGCATTGCGTATATAGTTCTGATATATTTTTAAGCGTAAATGTGTATTTGTTTTGTTATGTCAGAATGTATTTTGTTCACTTAATTAACAATTTTTAGAATAATCTTTCGTTTTTAACTTTTAAATACGCTCATGCCCTATCGCAAGGTTTTTCACGCGCCCCTAGAGGGAACGCCCCTTAGTTTGAGAAACACTGATGTACGGGAAGAAATCATGTCACAAGAAAGTCCTTCATGCTCGACAGCGGCATTACGATCTGCTTATACTTCGTAGAGAGGAAATTCAAGTGAGACTAAAAATTGAGTTAAAAGCAGGTTGAAGATTTACCCTCACAGACTATTTTTTTTTTTTCATTTAACGTGTAAATGGATAATAGGTTTAACATTACAGAATAGGATAACAAAAAATGCCCGAAACAATTTTTATACCAAGAAAAAGTTGATCCACTCAGTTAAAAACGGGAAGTATGGTAAAAATAGGCTGATCTTTAAAGGAAAGCTTTAAACGAATATAATATTAAGTTTTCTTTTTCTTTTGTAACTGGACAAATATACAAATTGAGTTCCTATGAGTTTGACATTAACAGAAGACAGCCTTAAGCAGTGAGATTTACAAAAGATTTAATGGGTTTATATGTTTGCATTGTTGCTGATTATGTTTATCTAAGCAGTTATGAAATTTGAAAAAGTCTGAAACTCTAAGTTGTTTTTATTTTTTAATAATATATATATATATAATTTTATATATATATATATATGTGAGAAAAGTTGTGTTCTTTGCGATTTCGAATAATTGGAATATTTTAAATTTCCAGTGTACTTCGAGAGAGATATGTAGGAGATGGTGGCCTCAAACGAAGACTGAATTGAATTGAGGGCCAATCGAGGAACTCGGGCGTCTGACGTCAAACGCATGAGGAATCTCAATGCCCAATCAAAAGTTCGAGCAATGACGTCGAACGCTTATAATTCCTAAGCGCGGGATCGTTTTTGGCTTGCTTGCTTTCACTCGCACACCGGACACGACGGGTGGCTCGATCAGAAACGGCATTTCTTTAAACCTAAATGTTTGACGCCCCCATCTCTATAGGTGAATCCTGTTCTCTTTCCGAATTAACTTTTAATCTATTTTCTTGTAAGCAATTTAAATCTATAAATATAATCTGTTTTCTTACTTTAATAGAATTGATTTGTTCTTTAAATTTGGTTCATGCTTTTCTTTTTCGTTAAAATTATATCATTGCCGCTAGACACCCGTCCCACAAATTGGGAGCTCGAACGCGATGTTAAACTCGTTTCTTCGTATTGGCATTTTGCCTACATACTTAACATATAGCAATAGCCTTATTCATTATTTTTTTCCTCGTCCTCACCTTTCAGCGACTTTTCTTTTTCAAAACGTCGGGGCCTCACCCGTCCGTCGGTGTCAATTTCAACTTCCTTTCTAATGTATTTTTAAAAGTTTGCTTTGTGTTCGCCAGCGATCCGGAGTGCGTCGTCAACAATTCCAGTGAAATTCAATTTGCATCGCTCAGGAATTTCGTCGTGAAACATTCTATTTTTTACGGGCGTCGTCGCCGAAAATCAGCAATCGCCAGTTTATTTTAAAGAAAGGCCTGCCAGCGATCCCTAAATTGCGTCGTCATCCATTCCAGTGAGGATCAGTTTGCATTATTCAATATTTTTCGTCGTGATCCATTCTGTCTTTATCGAGCGTCGTCATCGAGGGGTCAGCGAATCGCCAATTAATTCCCGCCAGTGATCCCAGTGCGTAGGCATCCATTACAGTGAAGATCCAGCTTGCATCGTTCAAGAATTCCATCGTGATCCATTCTGTCTTTTCGGCCGTCATCGCCGAAAATCAACGAATCATCAGGTCAGTGTGGTACTTTCTTATCAAATAACGATTGCAGAAATTTACGAAACTATCGTCTGTTCATGTCATTTAAAATTCTTTTTCATGTGATTAATAACTAGGAATCGTGAATATTTTTATTTTTCTCCTCGCATAAATTCGTTTCGTAAAAGTGTTTTGTAATAAAGAGTATATTGTCTAATTAGCGTTAGTTGTGGCTAACTAAATGATTTGATTGCGAATAGGAATGATTTGTGAAAATTGTGCATTGTTTTAGATAATATTTTTAGCAACTGGGGAAATAGATATTTTGTCTATTTTTTAAAATACTTTTTTTACGAATATTTGGTTTTACTTTTAATTTATGATATGTTATTAATTTTAAAAATGCTGCTTTGCTATAGATTCTTCCAGTGTGTTTTATTGACTACATTTCGAGAAATTGAGATATTACTGTCATAATTTTTCGATTTCGTTGTATTAATATTTTTAGTGTCGATTTTTAGAATTTTTTAGTATTTGTGAATTTTATTCGTATGCCTGTTATAATTACATGTATTTTATCTACGTTTTGTCTCTCCTCTTGGTTGAGTAAGGGAGCTTTTCCTGCGTTATTGTATAAACGTTTCGCATCCGGATTAAGTATTTAGGGAGAAATTGGGCTTGGTTTAAAATTTTAAATTTGTTCTCTGAGCCGTCACTCTTGATCTTTGGTTGCAAAAATGGCATTTCTGCTCTCAAAAAAGAAAAAGGAGCATCTAATAGAACTCGCCGAAGAGTTAGGGTTGATCGTCGAAGCGAGCTTGACTAAGCCAAGCTAAAGGATCTCATCGTGAAAAAGCTCAGATTACATCGAAGATGATGTCAAGGTAATGATCGATAGCATTGTGAAGGATCACATACGTACAGAAGAAAAGAAGAGAAATTGCGACGAGAACAGCGAGAATGAAGAAAAATTACGCGACGAGAAGAGCGAGAATATGGATTAAATTTGCGAATACAGGCTGAAAAGAATGCCTAATACTATGAATAACCCCGAAAATGTACAAGCACCGAAAGTGATCCACGAAACTTTTCATAAGTTTAATATGAAGGACGATATTAGCTTGAACCTGACATTATTTGAACGACATGCGGAACTGACATTCTTGCCGAAAGAAGGATTGGGTACAGAAAACTTATAGGACTGATTCCTATCGACATTGCTCATTTGATTGCGAGAGAGCCAGCGGATAAATGCAACGATTACAACCACGTTATGGGGTTACTGTTAAAGATTTAAGTTATCCCCGAGGGAGAAACTTCGTCAACTCTTTATTTCTCACCGAAAATCTAATGAACGAACTTGGCAAGATTTTTCTACGAAATACAAACATACTTCGATGGATGGATTTCGGTTCAAATGTAAAGAAACTTTCGACCAGCTGCGAGAACTAATTATAGCCGACCAAATAAAGAAGAAAGAGTTACCATTACGAGCTTCGGGTGCGCTGCCCAGATGAATGGTCTACTATTAACTCACCGACCACCGGGATGTGGAAAAATTTGGAAGAGTATGAGAATATCCGAAGAACATTAAGACCGAAATTTTACAATTCATTTGCCAGGGAATGCAAAGCCAGCGGATCAAGCGATACTTACTTTCGAAACTTCAGGGCCTATGCCTGGGTAGAAGTAATAGGCGTGGGGGAAAACATTTCAATTGAACGGTACCTCCTCTCCGGGAAAAGTAAACGACAACCATGTAGCTGTAAAGGACCAAGTCATTATGCACAGTGGATTGTGAAGCGCCAATGTCGAAAATTAATATTTCTGAAAGGCAGACGCTCTCAATCCAAATATGCTCACGAATCTCTCGCTGGAGAAAGAATTAAGACCAGAGAGAGGATAATCCTACGGAGGAACAAGGTTGTGGAAGCTCTCATTGACAGCGGCAGTTCAGTTTTTCACTCATTCGGGAAGATGTGGCAAGCGAATCACCGAGGCATATGCGGGGAAGCTCGAAAGACATTTCAGTATTGATCGGAGCCGGGAAGTGCGAAGTCAAAACAAAAGGGTCGTTCCAGAGAAAGATATCGAACCAGATGGAGAAGAATATTCCACTCTGACGTGGCATGGTGTCGTACCTACGCCGTGGTTTGGAATTTCAGGCTGTAATAGGTTCAGATATACTGAGTTAAAGCAAGCCTCTGTCTGTACTATAAAGAAAGTGTTCAGTTCCGAAAACATGAGGATAACACTGTTCTCCCGCAAAACTGCTTTATAAGAGTTTGAAGCAGGGGGTGGATGGTTGACGAAATAAGTAGTGCGAAACATGTTGCCGATCCACAAATTACGAAGGGAACTGTTTGAAGTTAATCTCCAACTATGAGCCAAAGAAGACCGGAAATGACAGATGTGTCCAGCTTGAGAATTAACCTGAAAAGACGACATACCGCTGTTGCAACCTGCGCCGCATTTCTCCAGCCTTCGCGAGAATCGCGGATGTCAACGAGCAAATCGATCGAACGAGTTAGAGCAGGGGATTGTGCGACAGATCGAACTCATCTCCGAATATGCGTGAGTCCAATTGTATTAGTTAAAAAGAAAGCGATATGGTACCGCCCGGTTGTGTGTAGATTATAGAAGACTGAACCGGAAATTAGTCAAGGATCGTTTTCCACTGCCGTTGATAGAGGATGTATTAGATAGACTACAGGGAGCCAAAGTGTACACAACGTTAGATTTTTAAAAAATGGATTTTTCCATGTTGACGTTAATGAAGATTGCAAGCACCTCACTTCCTTCTTTGTTCCAGACGGACAATTCGAATTTAATAAAGTACCTTTCGGTCTAAGCACTGCAGCCCCAGCGTATTTCAAAGATATCTGTATAACGGTATATCTTCAGAGAGCTCCGCTGCGGAAGGCATGTGTAATAATTTACATGGATGATTTGGTGATTCCTGCTAAGCAGATGAGGGAAAGAAGGTTTAGAAAAACTGGGGGAAATACTAGAGGTTGCCTCGAAGTATGGCTTAGAAATGAAAGCGTTTAAGAAATGACACTAATTCCTTAAGAAGAAAGAAGTAGAAGTTTTGGGCCACGTCGTCGAAAATGGGACAATACGTCCTCTTAACCGTTAAAAACAATATGACCGTCCAAGAAGTTTCCGGTACCCCGGCGCAACAGTCAAACACTGGACCTGCAGACTTTGCTTTGGGACCCGCCAACCGGTTACTTTCGCAAATTTATTCCAGCGTACTCTCAAATAGCGGAAACCATTGGAGTGACCTGGCGCAGGAAAGAGACAACCCATTTTATGTCTTTCGGAGCAACCCCGAATGGAAGCATTCGAAAAGCTTAAGAAATTGTTGACTGGAAGATCCAGTATTAAGAAAGCATTTTTCAGCACGAAGATACCTGCCGAATTACATGCTACCAATGCGGGATCATTGAAAGCAAGGACATAGGCGCCGTTTTACTCCAAGAAGCAGAAGACGGGAAAATTGCGTCCTGACCAATATATGTCGCAGAAAACATGACTCCAGCAGAAGAACAATATGACGACCAGGAACTAGAAGTTCTTGCGTGAACGTCAATCGCTTTAAAGAAATTTCGCACCTACCTTCTGGGAAATCATTTTTTCGGAAATCGACACGGACTGTTCAGCTTTTCAAAAGACTATGGACAAAAAAAAAAAAAAAAAGATTTAGTTACTCTCGTGTAGCAAAGATGGACATTACTGTTAGAAGAGTATGACTACGAGATTGCACATCAGACCCGGCCAGAGAATGATGCAACATGTAGACGCTCACCATGATTGCGTGCCCGGTCACCATAACTACATAGCGATACTCTCACCGCAAGACTACAAAGAACCCAACAAGAAGACGAAAATATTCAAAATTTAAAGTCACTAATAGGAACACAATAATGCTACAGGACTTTTTATTAAAGAAAAATGAAATATTTATACAAATAGTCTAGAGCCGCGATATGGGCAATAGTTGCCGCACCAAGGGATAATGCAAACTGAGCTAATCAAGCTAGCTCATGAGAAAGGGCACTGCCTCATCCGCTAAAACAGAAGAAATTGTAAAACGAGGTACATACCCTGATACCCAATTTCCAAGCGGAAACAGAAGTACAAAACGTGATGTCATTAAACCGTGTGTATCTTGTATCTCTAGCTAACAAAAGTGTGGGGGAAAAAGGAGGGATTTCTCATATACCTGCTCCAAAAGAGTGACGTGCCATTAAAAGCACTTATCATGTAGATTTTATTGGACCTTGCCGTCACCATCTAACAAAAAAGATTATCAATCCTATGCGCATCACACGACCATTGAATGCCTTCGTTTACTAAGTTTACCTGGCTTTATCCCGTAAAATCCGCCACCCTAGAAGATTGCACTCCAGATAAATTAAAGTTAGCAACAAAGGAGCTGCCGGCAATCTCTCCTCCCGAAAGGATAACCTAACAGACAGGGGTTCTCAGCTACAACTCCAAAGGATTAGACGATTATTGTACCGAAGAGAAAATCCAGGCAAACTGCATATCACCACCGGCGTGCGCCCGAGGGAACGGTCAGAGTGGAGAGAATCCACCGAACTCTAATCCCCGTTTTGACCAAGTTGTCAATCGACGATCCTACACAATGGTACAAATTCGTAGACCGACTTCAAAAGAATTCTAAATAGCACCTCCAACCGACAGTACGAAATGGTCTCCATTTGAACTATTGACTATGCTCACCATGAAGAAATGGGAAGACGCCTTTACCTGAGAAACCTATTAATGGAAGAGATGGTAGAAGAATTGTCAGGAACAGAAAGAAACCGAGCTGCTGACAAGATGCGAAAAGAAATATTCAGAAGATTCACAGCAGAAAATAAAAAGAACCTACGATAGGAACGCAAGAAGGCAAGCCTGGGTATCCAGAAGGGAGACTTAGTGGCCATCCAGAGAACACAATTCGGATCAGGTTTAAAAAATTAAGGCCTAAATTTTTAGACCATACAAAGGTAATCGAAGTTAAACCTAGAGATAGGTATAATCTTAGAAAGAGTAGGTGAACCATGAAGGTCCTAAATTAACCTCTTCTTCCGCCGATTTAATGAAATTTTATTCACCGGGATGAGAGATTGAACGTTTTTTAATTCATTCGTGTACTGTGCTGTGCTTCTCTTTTATTTTTTATCTATTGTCATTGGTGTTTTTTGTTTGCGTGAATTGTGTGCTGTATTTTCTTATCTTAAATTTTTAATGTTCTAGACCAAATTATTCGACTTATGTCAAAATCACTGGGGTCAGTGATTCCAGGATGGCCGAACTTGTAGGAAAGTTGTGTTCTCATGCGATTTCGAATACCAATTGGAATATTTTAAATTTCCAGTGTACTCGAGAGAGATATGTAGGATATGGTGACCTCAAACGAACTGAATTGAATTGAGAGGCCAATCGAGGAACTCAGAGCGTCTGACGTCAAACGCATGAGGCATCCTCAATGCCCAATCAGGGATTCGAGCGATGACGTCGAACGCTTATAATCCCTAAGCGCGGGATCGTTTTTTTTTTGGCTTGCTTGCTCTTCACTCGCACACCGGACACGACGGAGTGAGCTCGATCAGAAACAGCATTTCTTTAAACCTAGAAATGTTTGACGCCCCACATCTCTATAGGTGAATCCTGTTCTCTTTTCGAATTAACTTTTAATCTATTTTCTTGTAAGCAATTTAAATCTATAAATATAATCTGTTTTCTTACTTTAATAAATTGATTTGTTCTTTAAATTTGGTTCATGCTTTCTTTCGTTAAGAATTATATCATTGCCCCTAGACACCCGTCCCACATATATATATAT
>BMAU01001686.1:0-38830 GCA_019973935.1 Trichonephila clavipes | reverse complement strand
ATTGAAAAGTAGCATGGAGCGCAATGCGACTGAAGGCCGAAATATCCCTGTGGAGGGTGTCCAGCAAGAAAACATTCGGTCTTTAGTATGGCATATGATCTCCCTGACTGCTAGGCAGGTTTCACAGCGTCTGCCCATGCTGAGAACAGGGTGTCAATGAGTTGTTGAGGCATTGCTGCCCATCTGTCTTGCTTGCAGCGCCAATCGAAACTCCCCGAATCGTTACTGGTGGTAAGGTACGAGCTGCCAAGCGTCTTCCTAGAAAATCCCCTCATGCTCATTAGGGATTGAGATCCGGAGGATCGTGCCGGCCATACCATACGCGTTTGAAATCCCTCACTGCTCTAAGAGCTGTTCGGCAGCTACTGTGCGATGACATGGTGTCGCATTGTCGTCCATGAAAAGGAACTACAGACCCATAGCGCCTCTAAAAAAGACGCACATAAGGAAGAAGAATATCGTTACACCAACGGGTCCTGCTGACTGAACCTGCGTTGAAGATGTGAAGGTCTGTACGACTACCAAGCATGATGCCTCCCAAACGAGAACACCGCGACCTCCATACCTGTCCCTTTCAATGATGTTCGAGGGGAGGATTGCGGCTTCCCTGCTTTCCAGATGAGGTATGCGATGAGAATCGCTTTCAGACTGAATCTGCTCCTCATCTGTAAATAGTACTCGTCCCCATTCATTGTCTCTCTCCAATTCCAGTGTTTCCACACCACAGAACGCCTTCTCCGATGGGCAGGCGTTAAAGGTACACACCGTACAGGGCGTCGTGCAAACAGAATACCACCGTGCAGTCTTCTGGCCAGGGTAAACGCGATATCGGTCGCTGTCCAGCTGCCTGTGCGTCGTGTGTCTAGCGATTTATCCCGCTGTCTGCTGCTCGTTTCTTCTGGCCTGTAATGTAATGGGTCATCTGCGGGTGTGGTTCCTCGTAAACGACCACTACTGAACCCCCGGATAGCTATTCTTGTAGTTTGAAATTGTCTCGAAAGTCGTGAAACGATGCTGTGAGCAATTTCAGACTCTGCAGCCACACTTGTCAAACTGCGGCCTAACTCTAACTTCCCAATGATTCGGCCTCGGGTAAAAGCATCCAGATGTCGTCTAACAGATTGATTATTCGCCATTTCTCGGTGAGGCATTAATTCGGTGTGATTTTAACTGCTATACGGCGTGCAATCTCTTTGTCAGAAATACTGATCTTACACAGACAACATGCTGTATACTACTCAGACACTCCTCCATTACGTCTACCTGCATATCTGCTCATGTGCTACCGTACATTACCTTACTTAATCTCCTGATTTGTCTTTCTGTCCGCTCTGCCTCTTCGTTCAGCTGATATGCTAATTTTTCGACTTCGTCCTTAATTTTTGCACACCAGTGTATATTACTCTATGTTATATATATTTAATGTTAAAATATTACTATTCATAAGCAGTGCCGCCCCTTACGTTATAATGGTGATTTAATGGGGACGGCGAAATCTTGGCGTTAGAGCAAAGTTGGCATCATTTTTGGCGACCAAGTTGGCGGCCAATTTGGCGACTTTGGCGATTATGTTGGCGAGTTCGGAAACTTCTGGAATCTTCTAGAAAGTAGTAGATCTCTCCACTAGTGTCACGTTCAATGACACGAGCGTTATATTTCTAGAAGCTTCTGTCACGCCTTTAAAAGGATGCTCACCGGTACGGCGATGAGTCTTGATTAAGCCAGTGAGTAGAGGATTGTTTTGACTAGTAATTAGCTCGGTTGTGCATGTGAATAATCTTTACTTAAGTGTAGTTTTAAACATTGTTTATTGTGTTTGATTGCTGTTGAAGGTGGGAAGACCTTCGGATATTTATACCCTGTGAATATTGCCGATGGGTCCTGTATTGAAAGGATTGGATTTTTCGAATAATAAATTTGCATCGCTTTTAAAGAACTTATTATTTTTTTCTTTGTGAATATTTTTGCATAAAAATCCTCGAGCATTTGGATCTACGTTACAATTAGGTGTCAGGAGTGGGGTTTTATGCCAATAATATGATCGATGGATGAGCAACAGAAGCTCTTTTGGAAGGAATCAATGCCTTGAAAAGCTGCCAAGAAAATATGCAGAGAAGCCAAGAAGAAATGAAAAAAGGTCAAGAAGAGAGACAAAGAATGAATTAAAGCAAGAAATGCAGAAAAAAGGTCTGGATGATACTAAGAAATACAACAGAATTGAGAAATTCAAGAAGAGACTAAGCAAAAATGCAGAGAGGTCTAGAAGATATGCAAAAAATGCCAAGAGAGAATGCAAAAATGTCAGGAAGACCTCAAAAATGTTTTAGAAAATAAAATTTACAATGTTGAAGAGAAAATCAATATCGTGGGAGAGAAAATAGCATTGAAAGTTGAACGAAGGTTGCATTAGTTGAAAGAAGATTAAAAAAGAAAGTAGAGAAAAAGTTGGAGAAAGAATTTGAGAACAAGTTGACGAAAAATATGAAGAAGTGGCTGGAACTTTTAGCCTTATATCAAAGCGAGTAGAAGATCTCGAAAAGAAGCTTCTAGTTTATGTAAATAAGAACGAAAGCAAAATTTTGCTTTCCTCTCCAGTACTTGTGTCATCCTCTACGGTGCCGGGCCTGTGACTGCCTCAAAAGTGTCAGTGAAACTGTCGACCTATGACGGAAAAACGAACTGGGAAGTATATAAGACTCAATTCTCAATAATTTCGGAAGCCAATGGATGGACTGAGGAGGTCAAAGCTTTTCAGCTAGCAGCATCCATTAGAGTAGAAGCCGCCGAAATACTGCAGACTATTCCCGATACAGTGCGACTAAATTTGAACTCCCTATATAATTCTCTGAATGTTCGGTTCGGACAGAAATACTCCAAGAATACGCACGGTGCAGATGAAAACAAGACTCAGAAAACCGGAGAAAGCTTGCAGGAGTATGCCTCCGAATTAGAAAGGCTCGTTAACGTGCATCGCTGCCCTACACGGTGGGTCTTTAGTGGTAGTGGGCTCGAACTCGTAACAAGGCAAGCCACGGTTCGATACCTATACCACTCGGCTACCACGGCCGAGGAAGGAGAGGAATACAGGAAGGGAGAGGTAAGTGGCGTGCTCATGTCACTTGTGTAGACCGAAAGTGCAATACCCAAGACATATCTACAGATGATCTAGTCAATGATTTACTACAAAAACACGGACTTGGAGGAGAAACAAAGATGTGCTACAGGAGGTTTAATTAAAGAAATCCAGAGCCTATTTTCAAGAACATCAAAGGACTTTGGAATAACCAGACTAAAGAAACATCGAATCGATACGGGAGAACATCCTCCTATTAAGCAGCACCCCCGACGACTACCATTTGCTAAACAGGAAGAAGTCCAAAAACTTATTAAAGACATGAAAAATAATGATGTGATTCAGCCATCGTCAAGTCCTTGGGCAACTCTCATCGTCTTGGTCAGGAAGCAAGATGGCTCTACCAGATTTTGCGTGGACTATCATCGGTTCAATGACGTCACCAAGAAGGACAGCTATCCTCTGCTAAGGATAGATGACACGCTGGACACACTTGCCAGCAATACTTGGTTTTCTACCCTAGATCTCAAGAGCGGGTGTTGACAAATAGAACTCCACCCTGACGATAGAGAACTGTCTTCACTACGGGACAAGGACTGTGGCAATTTAAGGTTATGCCTTTCTGCTTGAACACCTGAAACATTCGAGCGCATTATGGAAACAGTCCTCGGAGGACTTTAGTACGAGTCCTGCCTAGTTTATCTTAATGGCATATTCATCGTGGGGCGCTCTTTTGAAGAACATTTGAAAAAAATCAGACGTGTGCTTCAAAAGCTGAAAGAAGCTAACCTGAAATTAAGTCCATCCAAGTGCCGGCTATTCCGGCGTGAAGTCACCTATCTCGGACACATCATTTCGGCAGAAGGTGTAAGAACAGACCCAGATAAGATCTCAGCTGTGAAAAACTGGAACTTCCCGAAGGATTATCACCAGCTACGGAGTTTCTTGGGATTATGCACGTATTACCGAATATCTCAACGATCTTCAGACTAATCCATAAACTGACCGAGGCGAAACAGAAATTCATCTGGATGGTTGATTGTAACAACGCATTTAATAAGCTTAAGGACGCACTAACATATGATCCAATTCTCAAATTGGGAAACAATTTATTCTGGAGACATATGCAAGTCATGTGATCATTGGGGCTGTTTTGTCTCAAGAGATAGATGGTCAAAAGCGTGCCATTACCTATTTTAGCAAGTGTCTGTCCAAACCAGAAATAAATTATTGCGTGATCAGGAAGAAACTGCTCGCTACCGTAAAAGCCATGGAGCACTTCCACCCTTACCTCTACGGTCGAAGGTTCCTGCTGCGAACAGATCATGCATCATTGACCTGGCTATTGAATTTTAAAAATTCAGAAGGCCAAATAGCTAGGTGGATACAGAGACTACAGGAGTATGACGTAGAAATTCGCCACAGAAAAGGAACAGCACATGGAAATGCAGACGCCCTTTCCAGAAGACCCTGTCGTGAGAGCTGCAAATACTGCTCGAGAATTGAAAAGAAATTTTGCGTAAAAGATCCAATACTCCAACAAGTTACAGCGCCATCAACATTGGCATTGGACCCGTTGAGTGATGAGAGTGTCCGAAAAGATCAACTGGCTGATCCTGAAATAAAACCAATCATAGAATTCAAAGAGTCATCTCACGAAAAGCCCAGCTGGCAAGACATCGCCTCTTTTCATCCAACAACGAAACGTTATTGGGCTCTTTGAGACTATCTCCATCTGAGAAATGGTGTTTTATATAGAAAATGGGAGTATGACGACGGAAAAACATTCAGGTGGCAATTAATACTCCCATAGTCAAGAGTTTCAACAGTTCTTAAGGAACTGCATGGCAGTCCAACTGGAGGTCATTTCTGTGCTATGAAGACCTTACAAAAAGTTCGTGAGCGCTTCTACTGGAACAATGTGCGAAGTGACGTGGAAAAGTGTTGTCGCACATTTGATCCCTGTGCTGCACGCAAGGGTCCCAGGAAACGCACTAGAGGATGACTGTAGCTGTATAATGTGGAAGCTCCTTTTGAACGAATAGCCTTTGACATCCTAGTTCCACTTCCGAGATCATCATATGGCAACAACAACGTCTTCCTTGTCAAGGATTACTTCCCTAAGTGGCCTGAGGCATATCCTGTTCCCGACCAAGAGGCCTCAATTGATGCAGAGGCTTTAGTTCAACACTAGATCTCCCGATTCGGGGTTCATCTACAACTGCACTCCGATCAAGGGAGAAACTTTGATTCTGCAGTTTGCAAGAGACTGTGTGAAATACTCGCCATCGACAAAACCAGGACAACAATTTTGCATCCTCAGTTATTGAGAGGTACATCGAACCATTCCTAACAGTTTCTCTCTTATGGTATACAGTAATCAACAGGACGGGGACAAGGAGCTGCCCTTTTTCTTTCTTGACTACAGGAGTGCCGTTCATGAGACAATCGGTTATTCCCCGTCCCAGATGCTTTTTGGTCGTGATGTTAGTCTGCCTGCAGATCTTCTGTTCAGCCGGCCACCAGATGCACCCTTGGAGCCTGAGGAACGTATCGATAAACTCCAAGCATGGATGGAGGAAATGCATCATCTGGCGAGGGAAAGAATCGGTATGGCTTCCGAGAAGATGATGACCCGATACGACGCAAGAGCAACCAAACACGACTTTCACGAAGTCGACAAAGTGTGGTTATGGAATCCGAAACGTCGCAAAGTACTCTCTCAGGAGCTGCAGACCAACTGGGAAGGTCCTTACACAATCCTAAAAAGTCTGAACGACGTTGTGGTGCGTATACAGAAATCACCACACTCAAAAAAAACCTAAGGTAATACATTACAATAGGCTAGCCCCTTATCTTGACCAAGATGAATAAGACCCTTAAGTTCAGGCCATGGTCATTTTAATATTATTTTGTAAATAATGTAAATTATTTCTCTCTTTTCTATCTTCTTTTCTCTCTTTCTCCATAACCTTAGTTTTATTTTAATATTGGAATTTATGTTAACACCTCTTCATGTGCGTTTAATTTATTTCTATTGTATATGCTGTGGAATACATTTGTTACATTATATGTGATTATTATGTGAGTAGTTTGCCTGTCAATAGATACCTCTTACTCAAGGATTGTACTGCCCGGGACGTGCAGTTTTTGATGAGGGGGGCAGTTGTACGAATTTTGTGTAAATAAAGTAAATAATTTGCATTTGAGCGTTTAATGTATTTATATTATTATATGTTATATGAATTTCATGTTAAAATTGTACTATTCACAAGCAGTGTCACCCCTTACGTTGTAATGGCGATTTATTGAGAATTTGGTGAAATCTTGGTGGTAGAACCAAGTTGGCATCATTTTTGGCGACCATGTTGGCGGCTAATTTGGTGACTTTGGTGAACATTTTGGTGACTTTGGTGACCATGTTGGCGAGTTCGGAATCCTCTGGAATCTTGTAGAATGTAGTAGATCTCTCCACTAGTGTCACGTTCAATGACACGAGCGGTTATATTTCTAGAAGTTTCTGTCACGCCTTTAAAAAGGATGCTCACCCTGTACGGCGATGAGTCTTGATTAAGCCAGTAAGTAGTGAGAATTGTTTTGTCTAGCAATTAGCTCGGCTGTGCTTGTGAACAATCTTTACTTATGTGTAAGTTTAAATACTGTGTATTGTGTTTGATTGCTGTTGAAGGTGTGAAGACCTTCGAATATTTACCATTTGAATATTGCCGATGAATTATGTATTGAAAGGATTGGATTTTCGATAATAACTTCGCATCGCTTTTAAAAACTAATTATTTTTCTTTGTGATTGTTTTTGCATCAAATCCTCGAAACCTCGGGTCTACGTAACAATATATTACATTAATATTTTAAAAGAAATGGAAGATGAAAAACAGCAACGTAAAAAAGATTCAGAATTCTCGCTCTGAAATTCAATATTTGAAAATATAATAAATGTATGAGTAAATTAATTAAAATCATTATTAAATTACCAAAGTTTATCCTTAACAAATTAATCACAATTTGTATTAATTGTAAGCGAGATTCTTTTACCAGGGCAATCCTAAATTTCATGAAACTTCTCAGTTCCCCAAAAATTATGAAAGAGCAATATATTAAATTACTTCAAAGTTTCTCTAAGAAATGCTAAATCAGTACTCGTACCATTCCACAAATTTTGGAACATGCATTAAACTGCCAACTAATTTCGCCAAGCAAAATACATAACAAATTTAAAAAAACAAACAATTGCATCACTATTATTGTTACTGTGTGCAAACTTGATCAGGGACAGTTTCTACTATTGGCTGTATACCGCAGCAATTTGCGGCTTTTTATTTTAAGAAATTGGTCAATATTGTACAATACAAGCACCCCAAATTTGTCCCGTAAGCATATGTTACACAAAAATATCATTGATTTTGGATGATAAAACATTTATTTTTGAAAAAATTTCTTTGGAATTACCTTTTTTTACTGAATTCTTCATGAATATAGATTATTGTAAACAACAATGTCAAGGTATTCATTTAAGGGTAAATAGGTGAAAAAGGTTATATTAAAATTCTGAATATTTCCATTGCTTTTAGAAAGTAGACATCCTGCAGAAAATGTCAAGTGATATTGGGTTTAATAATCTTAATTACCGATAAATATCATAGAACTGATCTAAGTACATTTCTTGGGCCAATATTTTTTGGGTCAATGCAACAAATTTATTTAGGTCTTAAGTTTATTAGCAGGATAATATCAATATGCATGAGCATTTAGACTTTAATACTTATGTAAAACAATCCAGAGTATTCTTACGCTTAATACATTTCAGCTGGGATTGTACACATTTCTTTAACACACAATGTTGATATTTCAATAACATGTGTAATGTTTTTATATGAAATTTATCAAAATTTTTGAATTTTACATTTTAATAGCGCAAATACCATTAAATGCTTCTGTCGTGAATACTTTTCGAATTTTTTCCCCATAAGAACGTAAAATTATTTAGTTAAATAAATTATGTATATATATATATACTTCTTTTAATATCGCATGTATGCTTATCTATCATATTTTTGTGTTTTTATTTTAGATAATTAAATACAGAAATATCTCTTTAAACTACTCTGAAGATGTGTAAAACAAATAAAATTTAAGCTAACTAAATATATTTTATCTTTTTATGTATGTTCTCTATGTAATTTTATTTAAAGTAAACAAAAGCTTCCATTCCTGTAGACATCAAGCCAAAGTCCGATTGGAGTGTTCGGCCACTTATACCGCCAAGTTTTTTCTTGCCAAATCGTAGGGTTTTTACTCCAAAACAACACAGAAAAACGCGCCAAACCGGCGATTTTTCAAATTTTTCAGACCAGTGGCCGATTCGATCTTCTTAGAAGTTTCTTATGTGAACACAAAAATAGTAAAAATGGAGTGCAGTTTTTGGTGGTGATGGTTTCTAAATGTCATTCTTATCCATGTTTACAAAACACTCGAATTTTTCTGGGACATTAAAAAAATTATTTTTTCGTCAATCGTCACACTTTACTATAATCGAGCAACCACGTATAATCAAATACGAAATTTTAGCGGGTATAATATAAATGTGCAACAGCATAAATAATAGTAAACAAATAAATGTTTGGTGGTAAAAAAACGAAAACATAATCACATGTCATGTGATAATCACGCTAAAAGCTCTAGTTGTATCCATGGTTGCATTTTATAAGCACGTGAATCTATCAACCAATCACCAGATTCTCATGTAAACTCACCCGATTCTTATGTAAACGGTTCGAAAAAATACCGTTATAATCCGGCTTTCATCCGCATTTCGAAATTGCCAGAATTTTGCCGGCTTCCATGAAAACGGAGCTTTAAAAGAAAATGAGGGAGTTCCCCCCTCCACCACTCCAAAACGCCATGAAACGGGGTAGTTTATCCCTCCAACATTACGCCGTAAAAGTAAAGTTCCTAGCTTCGATCTAAGTGGGGCTCCCCTCCCGCCACCTCTTTCTACGAAAATTAATGCTGGATTCTTTCTAATACTAGTTGAAGCATGAAAATGAAACATGTAATATTTTTAAAAATTAAGCTTAGAGAGACCGAGAGAAATCATACACTAAAATTAAGCAAATGTAGAAAAGACAAATTGTTTTACAATTAAGAAAATAGCATAATTATCATTAGCAATATTGCCGTGAATTTAAGATTAAAGATCTATTTTTGTAAGAGAATCAGAATAGTAAAGAACAAATAGTTCTATTAATCACATTACTTAAATATACTTTGAATCTAAATAGAAAATTAAAACAATTAAAAATTTAAAACAACTAAATTAAGTATACAGGTATTAAGAAAAAGTTTCATTAAATAATTGAAATACAAGAAAACAAATATAATTAAGAGGATTTACATTGTAGCAGCATCGGATATATTTGTGCATAATTGCCATACAATGACAAAAGAGATCGTAAAAGCTAGAGATTATGTGATATAAATCTTCTGATTAAATCCCTTTTTTAAGATTTTGACCTATATTCCTCTCTTCAAAATCAACTAACTATCTTACTATCCTTTTGCTTAAATTATTTCATGGATAGAATTGAATATTGTTAAATTACAACCAAAATTCACGTAGCCGAATTGAGTTTTCTGAACAAATTACCTATGATTTTAAGGGAGAATTATAAGGAAGATTTTTCAAAAGACAAATCAAAACCTTTAGTTAATTTTTTAAAATCAAAATTCAATTTAATTACCGACTCTAATTTAATTATCATTTTAATTCCTAAAATTCAATTTAATTACGGAGAATATGAGGGCCCCCTAAAAACAGGTTTTGGGCCTCAAGCCTAAATGCGAACTTAGCGTCTGTCAAGCTTTAGGTCCCCCACAATGCGAGGGTTGCGGGGGGTGTACGTTATGCCACAGGTCCGGGCCAGTTGGCAAATTGATGTCAATGATCAAATGATCCAAATGAAAGCACGAGGAAGTACGGAACATCGCTTGACGGGAGTTTTTTATAGGTAATAAAAATTTGAGGCTTATGTATTTATTACCTATTTCAGCTACTATAAACCTATTGTTTCCTTCTTCGGATACAATTAATTCACAAATATGATTGCATGTTTCGCGCAAAAATATTTCTTTATGAGTACAGACATATGAATAAATAATTTTATAGAACAATACTAATACCCCCTTGTTTTTTATTCACCGACCTAATACCTGAAATAACATTACAAAATTTGAAGTTATCACTTATATCGTGTGCTCATGAGCACAAACATTTTTTTTTTCTAATTTAATGACTCATAATTTTTGGTTGCCTCCTGTGTGTATGTGTGATGTAAAACAGATTTTGTGCTTAAAATTTGATAAAAAGCCAACCATTTAATTTTTTTAAAGGAAAAATTTGAAATTTATGAAGTTATTTTAAATTGCTACTCCTCCTACAAAAAACCAACGTACACATATGAAATTTGATTTACAGATGCATCAAACTTTGCATGACAAAATATAACAGGTATGTATATTTTATATTTTATACAGTATAAACAGGCATGACAAATATAGCTTGGGGATAACATGTTTGGTATTCGTACTATACTCCTTTTTACGAATGTTTATTAAAAATTCTTTAAAAAATGTGTAAATTCTAAATTCAAATATTTTTTTAAAAAATTAGTATTCCTTTTATTGAAAAATGCATGCCAACTTTTGTTCCATGTACTATTAGTAACAAGTAAAAAAATTCCAAGTATTATTCTCAGTAGAAAAAAGCCTTAATACTTTAAATGAAGACAAACTTGTTATTTTGTCTTTCTGAGATAAGTCAGTTTAAATTTTTGATTTGCCTTTGGAATGTGAATAAAAACTAAAGTAAAAGTTATCACAACTCTGCGTCTTTTAAACTTAGACCTTTCAAATTTTGTGAGAGTATGGAACAGTACATAAAAAATAATTTAAGCTAAAAAATTAGATTTTATTTTTAAAGAAATTTTTGTCAATTGAATCGTACTGTGTCTTTTTAAATGAATTTAAAAAATAATAATAAAAAAAAAACGTTCGTGCGACTCGAACCTTGGCGGATCGCGTGGTAGAGATATACTCTACCAGCTACACCATTGACTCGCTGGAGGTAATTAAAATTTAGTAGTAAAAAAGCTAAGCATGAATTTCAAAGGCTATTTTCTCCGAATTGACTGGCTATTCGGCAGGATTATATTGATGGTTGAACACTATAAAGGAGTACTACTATTACACAAAGTCTCATCCCCAAATGAATTTCCTTAGATCTTCCCTTGTTAGATATCGATAACCTAAAAACTGTATGTAGACATACAACATCATGAAATACCCAAGGAAGATGGTGGGTAAAGGATAGTAAGTTTATAAAGTAGTAGGTGATACGCTTTAGCATTTTTATAACAGAAAATTTCGTATTTATTAAATATTTTATCACACTTATTTTGTTTTATATTTAGAATTTTGCAGACATCTGTAATTAGAATATTTTCTTTTTTTGAATGTCAAATATTTCTTATTTTCTTTAATAGAGCGAATAGTAAAATGCATTACTCTCAACATTGGGCTTTTCTTGATTAAAATGAGAATAAGATTGATTTGATCAGTTGTTTGATGTTTTATTACCTCAAGTATATATTTAGCAAACATTATGTTAAGAATATTATTTAGTTTCCGAAAAATATATATCCATGTTCTAAAAAAAATCTATGAAAGTTAGGTGGAGTTAATAAGAATTTATTCTCGCTTCACCCATAAAACAGAACGAGGATTGTACCTAGTAATTTTTGAACTTCGATCAAGTGACGTGGACACCTGATCTGGCACAACTCACTCGAAACCACCATACCGCCCCAATGAGGGAGCCTCGGACAGATTTAACGGGTTCTCAGTGGATCTTCAGTGGCATTAGGACTCGAACCCGGGACACGTTGGTCAGAAGTTGGTGACCATAACCCCAAAGCTACCACGACCACGAAAGGAGAATGAAATGACAATGAATAGGAAATGGAGAAAATTATCCAAGTATCTCGTGGACGTGTCTCCATTTTTTGCCGGATATAGTAGGTTTCAGTGCAAGAGAGAAATTCTCATGGGCAACTCAAATTCGTAAACACTATAAATACTTAAAGAAGTTAAGAGGGTGCTGCATTTGAATTTTCAAAAAATATCTCGATTTTCACATTTTATATTTTCTTAAAGATCAAACATTTCTGTTAAAAATAATATATGATATGAGGGAATAGGGTATATATATATATATATAGAGAGAGAGAGAGAGAGAGAAGAATTTTTTTAACGAAGCTACATCTTGACATGCATCAAATGAGCTCTGCTAGGAGCACCTGTGTTTCCCCTTCCATAGGTTTCTGATGAGCGCGAACCCATATGATGTTCAAGTGGAAAAATTAGGGTCTATTAGGCTTATCCAAAAGTGTATGGGTACATGTCCTTTGGATCTCAAAAGCGAACGAAAGAAAAAAAAGTGAGAGAAAAAGCCTAAGTGGTCGTGACAGGCTCAGCGACATTTTAATTTAATTTCAAAGATGTTATTATTAGCATGGCTATTAGAAATAATATCAATGAGATCTACACAGCATGAAAACTGCTGCCTGGGCTGTTTATTTTCATCTTCTGTCTTCAAACGAGAACCCTCAACATGAACTGTGTCCTGTGATTACAAATGCCTGTTGCAAGTTTCAAAAGACAGAAACTGAATATAACTAAAGACACTATGATCATAAAAACATACACCCGTGCTATATGCCATAATGAATTAAATAAAGCCAATTTTTAGAGATCTAGGTGATCCTGTTATTAGTAAAATGTTTACATGGAAAGACCCAAAACCCAAATGAGTCATTTAATAAAACCATATCGTCAGTCATTTCAAGATCAGCATTTGTGGAATTAAAAACTCTAAAATATTAGAAGTAAATATGGCTATGCACAGTTCAATACGAGTCATGTAGCAAAATTAAGGATTGCTAAAATATTGCGTTATTCAGCCCAGTTATAAATGTTTGTCATGTTTCAAAAAACTAGATACACGTAGGATTAATACAGTTCAACGAAAGCAACTTGAGATCCCCACAAAAGGCAAAACTGTTAAAATAAGTGAAAAAGAAAAAAGAAAAGAAAGGAAGAGGGTTTTTTTTGTACGAGCAGAGAGTAAAAAAATGCTTCATATGCTTATGTGGAATATTAAAAAAAAGTAAATGTTCAAAAAATTACAAATTTTCACTTTAAATTCTGTTTTATCAAAATGTACTATTTTTCACTTTAAAGCTGTTTTCTCAAAATGTACTATTTTTCACTTTATATGTACCCTTTTCTCAAAAACTACTCAACATAGAATCCTCAAATTTTCAGTGAGCAGACTTTTAACATGTTTATACTTTTTAATGGAGGGAATTAGATATATCTAGCAAATGATTTTTGATATGACTTTTTAAACTGAATTTTAGGGGGAAAATTGGACAATTTTTAAAAATTCATAATTAATAAAATTTTGTACAAAAAGAGACAAAACCCTTCGTCCAAATGTTATTAATAGTACACATAACCTACTATAAGAACTTTATCCATGAGAAATACGTAGTTTTTGAGAAAAAGTACATAAACTTAAGCAATTTAACATGAGATCCTTTTAGACGTGCCCTTAAACTCTTGAAATGAAAAAATTAAATTAAGCAATACATAAAAAAAATGAAATGCCGAAAACTTTTTTTTTTTGAAATTTTAAAAAATACTCAAATTTTAAATATTTAATTAGAGATTTAAAAAAATAAATTGCCGAAAACTTTTTTTCACGAATTTTTAAAATATACTTTAAGTTTAAAATATTTAATAACTACTTATCAAATTCAAAGTTTTTATAACTTCATCATTTATAAAAATAATTGAATGCAACTTTTTCCGTGTACCGAACATTTTAAAAAATTTTCGCAATTTTAATTCAACATTTAATATATAGTTGTGAAGTTTGTAGTTATAAAAATTTCTACTTTTTCCAACATACAACTATTATTAAAAAGGTAGATTTTCATTTCCGGGGTCTAAAAATTTTCAAAGTGAGTGAGTGAATAATAAAGTCCCACTGTTCACTTTGTCAAGAGCTCTGATAGCGAGAGAAGAAGGGGAATTTCCATGACAATATGTTATGCATTTAAAATTGTCCGTGCAACGCCGGGGGGAAATAAACCAGTCTGACAAAGAAAAGAAGCGAACAAATTTCTGTACAAAAGATTTTAAGTTAAGCACTTGGTAAAAGACCGATCAACGCCGGGCTAATCGGAGGAGGGGGTGGCAGTCATTTTAAAAAAGAGTATCAGAAGTGCTGATTTTGCGAAGGAAAGTAAAAATTTATAAAAGTACATAAAGCTCGTGCAACGCCGGGCCATGCAGCTAGTATTTATAAAAATTTAAAATTTATCCAATTCAAATAAAAATGAAATATTCATTTCAAAAGGGGAAAAAAACTATTTTTTTAACAAAAAATTATTTTAAACTTAAATTTCTTAAAATATCTCAGTATTTTTAAATTCTTACCACTTCTTAACTAAGTGGTGCAATAAAATAAACTCGTAACGAAGAGATCAGATACAGAGAGATGCAGCAGCAACAAGTAAACTGTTGAAGAAAAATGCATGTCTCGCCTAATATATATATATATATATATATATATATATATATATATATATATATATATATAATAATAGATCTCAGAGTTGCAATGTTGCCGATGAATGCCAAAACGCCAAGGTTTAGAAGAACTACTCCTTTCACTAGAGTGTGCTGATTAAACTCTGGAGCATGCTGATAGGTCTGAATGCAACTTGTTGCATTCTCACAATCTGAAGTAATGTTCAATTCCAAAGTAGATTCGTTTGCAACAAATGTCAGTTCCTCAAGTATCAATGTTATTGGTTCTGCGTCAATGAAAGATTCATTTATGTGGTCCAAGTAAGGAATGACTTCCGATTTAAAAGTATTTTGTGGCAATAATAGTGATTGAGAGTCTTTTGTATCAGCACTGCTTTCGGTGAAAACTAATTGTTTGCCTTTTTTGGTAATATTTTCGGATACATTTACTTTGCTTGTATTAATACTTCTCTTAGCAGGATGAAGGTGTCTGAGTGGTCGTATTAATGATTTGATGGCCTTCTTATGAGGTAAAGTATTTATATATAAGTTAAAATCAATGTTTGTCTCATCTTTAGATTTATTTAAAAATTGTGAACTTTCAGTGGTAGAATCATGAATTTTTGTAAATTTTTTTTTTATACTTTCTTTGAATTTCCTCATAAAAACCATGCAAATCTAATGTTTTTAATATATTTTTATTTCTTAAATCTCTCAATAGATTTCAGCCTTTCACTTTGTATGTAGGAGATTTTGCAAGAATTTTCGAAATAAACTCTGGGATGTTTTGGTTTGTGTTTTCCTTTTGGATATTTCTTCTCATATCTTGAATTTCTTTAATATTTTTTTTTTCCTTTTCGTAATAAGTGGATGCAATTCTTAAGTTACATCTACAAAAAACGTGAATTTCAAGTACGAAAAAAAGAAAAAGAACGAAAAATTTAAAATAAACTGTGCACAAGTTCCGCAACAACATTTTTTGTAAGACTTGAACAAAACGATGAAAAATTAAAATACCAACAAAATTAAAACAAAAAATCAATCTACCCTAAGAGGGTCTAACGAAGAATAAATTTGTCTTAGAAAAGCACAGTTAAATTAAATAATAAATTTCATTGATTCTCAAAACTCAAAGGTTAGATAATATTTGTTATTTAAAAGCACCACCTACTTTAAAACACATCCCCGAGATCAAATTATTTCATATTTTTGAAATTCGAATGTCATTTTTCTCTAATGCTCGCGTCAAGCGCGTGACATTAGTAATTGTAAAGAATACAAATTGCCGGGCACAAACGACGATTATTCGGTCGTACACATTAGCAACTGGCAATTCACTCCGCGGAGCATAGCTGAGTCGCAGCAGATGATAAACAGAGAAGATAATACTGAACTGTTCTTTTTTGAAAGAGTGGGGCAGCGACGTCCAGTGAACGATTACGATATCATTGGATTCCGTGCCACGGGTCGATGGAATTTAAAAGAGAATCTTCAGATTGTTTCTTAAGTATATAATGTATATTAAGAAGGGCAGTGTTTGCAAATGCAAGCACCATTTCTATATTTTTTCTGTAAACGGTCAAGTGTAATTTTATTGCAAACACTAAACAGAATCGATCATTTAACTTCCATTTATACATAACAGATGGCAGCACCAAAACAAATTGAGTATTCAACTGAGAACGAAGCATAGGAAATTGACTGTTTTTAATCCGTTTAATTAAAAATTCTGAAAAAATATATAAAACAAATTTTTTTTAAATACACAGTTTGCGTATTATTTTTCTTCGTGCATATGATGATCTAGGTGTGCAATTACAACCAAATAATGTGCATTTATGTGTACTCCATTTCTTTAGTTTTTTCCAAGTGTTGTCATTTGACAACACTGCCCCAATAGATAATTATCTTTCTTACCCCGAAGAGAAAGAGTGAATATTGCACTGTGTTTTGAAGAGTTCAATGCCCCTAAAGTATTTTCAGCTGCGTTTTATTTACATTGTAAGAGAAAGTTGGGGTTGATTTCAAAGGGTGGATTGGAGGTGGGGAGTGGGGTAGGGGTGACGCAGGGTGGGAAACTCACAAGGGAATGTTTTGCCTTATTTCTTGGATTTTATTCTCTTGAAAGGGATGCTTTTATTCCTTGCGCTAGCTCCATTTATTTTACTGATTTGCTTTACTCATTCCGTTAGTTTGAAGTTTCAATTTTTATGCTTTATTAGTTTTTTTGTTTTTACTCAAGACGATATATTTATTTATCTATTTTGAATGATGTTAACTTTTCTTAAAATATGTCACAGAAAAAAACTTGATATTCAGGAAGCTCTTTAATTATTTTATGATCTTCCATCTGATAATGAGTCTGTTGATTCTGAAACTTCATGTGATGAAGATTATATGCCTAAGCCATTAGAATATACTAGAGACTCTGATACAGCTTCTAGTGAAGATAAGGATATAAATTTACCTGGACCTTCTCAAGTGACTCAGGTGAAATGGCAATGGAAAAAAAGTCGTATCGAAAGAGATACCTGCATTTCTTGAAGAAGCTGGTCCATCAGAGGAGATAATTTTGATAGGGAAAAAAAAGTCCATTAACATTATTTTTATCAATATTTACAGTTAGTTGTATTTATTGAAAAAATTGTTTTTCAAACAAATCTGTATGCTACACAATTAGCACAATCTTTCAAACCAATGGATCTACAAGAAATGTATAAATTTCTTGCATTAAATTTGTTGATGGGGATGAAAAAACTCCCAAGTTATCGTGATTATTGGTGCACTTCAGAAGATCTATATGATAGCTATATTTCAACGCAAATGTCTGTCAAGAGGTTTTTCTGGATTTTGTCACATTTGCATCTAAATGATAATTCTCTCTGTCGAAAAAAATGTGATGCTAAGTATGACAAACTATTCAAAATTCATCCACTAATATCACATCTATCAGAGAGATTTCTCTCGGTCTTTCATCCTTCAGAAAATCAGGCAATTGATGAATCTATGATTCGATTCAAAGGTCGCAGTTCCTAGAAACAACATATGCCCAAAAAGCCTATCAAGCGACGGTACAAAGTCTCGATGTGCTGCGACCAAAGTGATTTGCATTTCAATTTGACATTTATACTGGGAAATGTGAAGAATATACTGATAATTCTTTAGGTGAGCGTGTTGTAAAGAAATTGATCCAACAAATTTTGGAAAAAAATCATAAACTGTACACGGACAATTTTTTTACCTTGTACAACTTATTCAAATATTTGGACTCAGAAAAGGTATTTTCATGCTGGACAGTAAATATAATTTGAAAAAATTTACCCAAAAACTTTTTGGAGGAAAAAAAAATGAAACGCGGTGAATGTGATTGGTTCGTAAGCAATGATGGATTTTCTTGCCTCAAATGGAAAGACAAGAGATGTGTGACAGTTTTGTCTAATACAGAAAATCCAGTAGGTACGAAAAATATTGAGAGAAAAGAAAAAGACGGCAAAAAATCGAATTAGAATGCCCGAAAGCTGTGCAAGACTACATAAAAAATATGAGATTTGAGGACCCTTTTGACCACCTGAAAAGTTTGTATGAAATAGACAGAAAGAGCCGAAAACGGTGGCACTATAAATAGTGTATTCATTCAAAGATACGTGATATAAATTGGAATTCACTGCCACATTCTTCTCAATCAACATCTGCTGATATTATAAAAACTACTCCAGGGGTCACAAGATATGCCACGGTAAGTGTAACAAATATATAAATTGCATTTGAGGTGGTATTCAATTCTTCAATTGCAAACGAAATCTTGAAAAAATTAAAGTAATTTTTTTTTAAAAAAACAAACTTTTATTTAAATGCTCCAAAAATAATAAAATAAACTTTCCTTTAAATCTTTTTTGCTATCAATTTATAACGTCATTACACAATTTATGATATAAAAGCTTGTTGCGAGATTTAAGTACTCGTATTTACTTAGTTTGAAAATTTTATAAATTAAAATCAATCAGATCAAGTTATTTAATTTGTTTTTTTTATCTACGCAGGTAAATCTCGCGAAAAGCTTTTATATCATAAATTGTGTAATGTCGTTATAAGAGTTGATAGGGAAAAAAATTTAAAAGAAAAATTTATTTTATTATTTTTAGAGCATTTAAATAAAAGCTTGTTTGTATTTTTTTTTTTTACTTTTTTTAATTTATTTTAACTTTTTAGCTGTCACTGGACAGGTTTTTCAGTCTAATCATCTCATTCAACGTATCATTGTTGTAAGGTCATTTGCCGGTTAATTTTGAACAGGCTAGCTCAGGGGTACTCAATTTTTTTTCCCACCAGGCCACATACACATGAATGATATTCCACTACGAGCCGCAACAAGAGGATAATGGGGACGGAGATAAATACTGTAATACCAAAGAAACATTGGACAAAGCAAAATTAATCAAAATATTAAAAATTTTTTTTTTTTTTTTTTTGCTTTACTATAAGTACTATATTAAAAACGAAAAAAGCAGGAAAAAACTAATTAAAATCCGTAATTTTAAACTGGTTTTTAAAATATTTGTGCAGAATTTGCATAATACTATTCTACAAACGAAAAAGAAAATGCTTCATGCTATTATCTTTAAAAATGACGATGTTTTTAAATGTTTTATTAAAAAATTCAATTTAAAAAGTAGAAAAAAATTAAAAAAAACAGTAAAAAAAAGTTTTGTTTTCTTTATTTTTTAAATGTCTGATTCTAAAAATGAAAAGCCTGAACTTGTTTAGTGCAGAATAATGATTCATTAATACAAAAAAAAATTCATACGTAATGGTTTAAAAATCCTTTTGCGCAAAATGCATCGATTTTGACTCATTTTAGAAAAAATCGTAAGAAATAGAAAATATCATAATTTTTTGTAAAGAAATACACCGTATAGTGGCAAAGTAAGTGGTCTCTCTTATTATGTATTTATTTTTTGTCTCAGTTTGATAGAAAAAATAAGATACGTTTTTGAAAAAGTTCGAAAATCGTAACTTCTTTAAGCTCAATCCGATAAGAAGCTCGGTGGAATAAAAAGCTAACAAGGACAAACGTTTTTTAATTAATATATTTTTAACTAATTAGAATATTGGAATATAAATGGTTAAAACATGCACTGTCATCCAAACTAAAGATGTATACAAAATCAGCTCAATCGGAAGCAGACATCCTCTTCAAATTTTATTTGCAATGTTCCAACCGGACAAATTACTTTATTAATATCTGTTTAACTAACTGTGGTATCATAATATAAATGGTCAAAACATACATTGTCATCCAAACTAAACGTGTATACAAAAATTCAGCTCAATCGGAAATTGGGAAGTGGATCAAATCTAACTTGCAATATTTGAATACAGTAGGTCAGACATCGGGACAGGTGAAACTAAATAAAAGCTTGTATAAAACAGGAAAGAACGCCGAATTTTAAATTTGATCAAAGATAAATAATTTTCGAAGGAAAATTTTTATGTGATTTAAAGTAAATTTGAAGTAAATTTGAAAACTGTGAGCTCCCGGAAATCGAACCGGGGAAAGTCATTTGAAGTCAGCTTCTCTAACCGCTGGGCCACAAGGACTTGCGGAAAGAGAAGGTAAATTAAACTTCAAACATGGGTAAGAAAAAAAGCAAGAACGGTTAAAAGGTTTTTAATTACTATCTTTTTAACTAATTGCAATATCGGAATATAAATAATCAAAACATGCATTGTCAACCAAACTAAATGTTTATAAAAATTTCGGGTCAATCGGTTGATGACATCAGCATCAAAATTGAGTTGCAAGATTCTCCAGCCGAACGAAATAGTTTAATTAATATCTTTTTATCTAATTGTGATATCGAAATATATATAATCAAATCATGCATTGTCATCCAAACTAAGTGTGTATACAAATTTCAGTTCAATTGGTCGAAGACATCAGCTTCAAAATTGAGCTGCAAGATTCCACCCGAACAATTTACATTGCAATTTTAATAAAATTCTTGAAAAAACAGGAAAAAGAACGTGAAAATTTTAAGTTTGATCAAGAAAAATAAAATTCGATGGAAATTAAGGTGATTTAAAGTAAAATTAAAAACTGCGAGCTCCCAGGAATGGAAATCGGGGCCATTCACTTGAAGTCAGCTTCACTTAACACTAGGCCACAAACGCGCGTGAAAAGAGGTAAAGTAAGCTTTTAACATGAGAAATAATTTTTTAATTAATATTTTTTAACTAATTGCGATACTGGAATATAAATTATTATAAAACATACATTATAATCCAAACTAAACGTGTATACAAAACTTCAGATCAATCGGTTGGAGACATCAGCTTCAAAATTGCGTTACAAGATTCCACCCGAATAAATTACTTTAATTAATATATTTTAACTAATTGCTGTATTGGAATATATTTGGTCAAAGCATGCATTGTCGTCCAAACTAAACTGGTATACAAAGTTTCATCTCAATCGGTTGAATACATCAGCTTCAAAAATGAGTTGCAAGATTCCACCCGAACAGTTTACATTGTAAGTTAAATAAAAGCTTGTGTGTGTAAAAAGGCATCACTTTTGTGAAACTTAGCAGTATTATTCTTCATCATCTGTTAATAGTATATCTTTCTTCAGTGTTGAATGAATATGATTTGGATTAAGATAAAATTAATCCGCAATCATTTACTCAGTGAGATTCCAAAACCATTAAATCAGAAACTCTACAATATACATTAAACATTAAATTTACTAACATAAAACAAACACTTATATTCCCAAACCAAAATATATTAATCGAACATCATCTTAAGAGACACTCAAAATAATAATCTCTCAATCTCTTGAATAAGCAGATCACATGCATTTATATGTAAGGCAGTGATTCTCAAAATTTCAATATATTCAACCCAATATTCAATCATAAATTTCATTGCCCTGTAACGTCTTAAGCATCTAAAAGATGACACCTCTTTGATCTTTGTAGATTTATTTCCAAAACATAAGACAGTTCCCAGACATACACAATTTGCCTTGTACAGTATTTACAATTTAGAAATTCGAGTTCTTGACATTCACAGAGATAATCTTTACATTAAGAGGTAAGAAGTGACTGCGGATATTCCCACTGTGCCTCACGGGTGGAGCCCACAGATACCACTGTTCTCGTCGGAAGCAAAAGCCAACTTCAGATGTCAACAAGGCGCTCACGGGTGGAGCTCAGAGAACATCACTCAATCAGTCCCCAGGTGATCCAAGTCGTGGTTTTTCAACTGCCGACTCCCTCTGGCTTGGCACTCGTGCATGCGCAGTGCTTGCGATCAGTCTACGTTGCCAATCGATGTTCAGGTATTTCACGGCAAGGCTCGAGATCCTCACGTTGAAGCTTGGAGAGTGGGGTGCCACCTCAGTCGTCCTCCTCGTCACCCAACTGAAGTTCCAAATCCCACGGTCTTTGAGCGTAGAGTTCGTTACAGTCCCCGCACTTCATACAATTTCAATGTATTGAATTCAATAATACTATGCTTTGACGCTAACCTACAATACGACTTAAGCCCCTTGTGACGTCGTCGATTGTTGTGAATTCCCATCCTTCGATTCACGATAAGTTTTATAGCTTCACCAGCTGTTAAATGACAAGTACGACGCCTTCGATTGTCGTGAACTCACACCCATCGATTGTCCCTAAATTTTTAGATCCACCAGCTATAAAATGACCAGTGCACGTGATCATGGGGTCATCGTATATTGTCTGAACTGGGGGAGGGACGACATCCAGACTGGCAGCCATAATGGTAAAGGAGAGACGGTACCTCATTGACAATAGGCGAAGGCCTGTCTTAAGAGAATCATGTCGTCTTTTCTGGTATTGAGAGACGGAGCTAATAGAAACAATTGGCGTGATGGACAAGTGTGTCTAGATGTTGGATAAGGTATTATGGCGCATTGGACCAGACAAGCCCGGGGGTGTATTGGTGTGTTGTGCGCAAAGAGGACGAGGGAGGCCGAGAGAGATTTTTGTGACCTGTCAAAAAGAAGGGACTAGGGGCGTGTTGTGGACACACCCCTGGTGTTTAAAAGGGTTTTTTTTTCAGGAGACGGAGAACTAGAGAGAGTATCCCAGCCCTGGATGTAGAAAAAGGAAAAAAAGCCCTGCTCTGGATCGAGAAAGCATGAGAGGAGAGCCTTGGTTGGAACGGACTGGAAGAGAGCGCTAAGAAAAGGTCTTATTCCGAGACTGCAAGTGAAAAGGATGGAAAGACGATGAACGCCGGTGGTGTTCAGAATAGAATATAGACTGACTGCACCGGCTTGGCATATGAACTGTAATCTGTTGCTTCACTAACAAATTGTTTAGAAAATAAACAATCCTTTTTATTTTCAACTTAGGCTGTGACAGTTTTTTTTATGGCTAGCTACTCACGACGTTACACTCTTAAGTGCCACCTGCGTATATAAACGTCTCACTCAGCCATTGCATTAATTGGCCCGATCATACATATACGTCTTTCCGATATACGATCATTTGCGAAGGTTTTACTTATTTCAGAGGATTTGCTTATTTATTACTTTTCTACCTGCTCCCCCCTACCAATACATCACATACGCTCGCCTATATATTAAACGGTGGCATTGGGGAGCGAATCACGTAATTTTTAATCGGCCTTTAAGTGATTAATTTAAAACCGTGCAAAAGATCAAGATAAGGTTATTTTTTGCGTATAAATTTATATATGACAAGCTATGGGGTGACTTTAATTTATTAAACTTGTTCTTAGTATTGTTGAACTAATTACAAAAATGCATTGCGTAAATAGTTCTGATATATTTTTAAGCGTAAATGTGTATTTGTTTTGTTATGTCAGAATGTATTTTGTTCACTTAATTAACAATTTTTAAGAATAATCTTTCGTTTTAAATTTTAAATACGCTCGCGCCCTATCGCAAGGTTTTCACGCCCCCTAGGGGGAACGCCCCTTAGTTTGAGAAACACTGATGTAAGGGAAGAAATCATGTCACAAGAGAAAAGTCCTTCATGCTCGACAGCGGTATTACGATCTGCTTATACTTCGTCGAGAGGAAATTCTAAGTGAGTCTGAAAATTGAGGTAAAAGCAGGTGGAAGATTTACCCTCACAGAATATTTTTTTTTTCATTTTAACATGTAAAAGGATAGTTCGTTTAACATTACAGAACAGGATAACAAAAAATGTGAAACAATTTTTATACCAGAAAAAATTGATCCACTCAGTTAAAAACGGGAAGTATGGTAAAATAGGCTGATCTTTAAAGGAAAGCTTTAAACGAATATAATATTAAGTTTTCTTTCTTTTGTAACTGGAAAAATATACAAATTGAGTTCCTATGATTTGACATTAACAGAAGACAGCCTTAAGCAATTGAGATTTACAAAAGATTTAATGGGTTTTATATGTTTGCATTGTTGCTGATTATGTTTATCTAAGCAGTTATGAAATTTGAAAAAGTCTGAAATTCTAAGTTGTTTTTATTTTTTTAAAATATGTATAATTATATATATATATATATATATATATATATATATATATATATATATATATATATATATATATATTGGTTTCTCCTTATTAGTTCTAAAATTTCAAATAGTAAGGAAACATATTGTATTTGATATCAATGATGATAGCTTGCACGGAAATCTTAATTGTAAGATGTTACCTGAAAGAATAAATTTTGATCCAGATTCTGATATTCATGTAAATTGTTGGTTTCAAAATTTTGTGTGATCAAGTTAGTTTTTTAAATTAAACAAATTATTATTTTTTTTTCTCTAATGGTATTTGTTTACCTTGGAAGACCTAGTTCATTCCCCGGGAGCTGGTATCTCTTTTTATTTCGGCACCCTATAGGCGATACCAATTGCCGCAAATAATTTTGTCTCCCAGTTTCCTCACCAGAGGGAGGCACCTGAGATCTGACGATGCAAAATTGAACTTTGGAATATTTAACATATTATGAATAGAAATGTGATAATATGTGTAACTTAGTCAAAGGAAGGTCCTTTTTCATGTAATAAGTCAAGTGTTATCTATCACTAATTAGGCTTTTTTAAACATGTCATTTAAGGAGAACATATTTAAAGATAGTCCTTACTACTGCTAAAACAAAGTTTAAACAAAATTAGGACTTTTCAGAATATGTCCATAAAAACGTAATCATAGGTGGGGGGGAATTAGAAGTTAGTACTAATAATCTTTTGACTGAGTTAACAGAAGATTACCAGGTATATTGAGGCAATTAAAATGTTAGTTACTCCTCCAATTAGTTTTATTTATTGGCTTATAACAGCAACCAGGATCAATATCAACTCTCAAGAAGAAAGTTAACATATTATAAATGAAAAAAAGATCCAGTCCAGTATTTGTAGAAACTCATAATTTTACTTCATATAATCTTTATTATCATTTAATTTGTTAACTTTTATTATTTTTATAATCATATAATTTTTCTTTAAAATAAAACCAAATTCGGAGAGATCAGAAAGAATTAATTGTGAGTAAATATATCTAGGTTAGTCACAATTTTTTTTAGGCACTCAATTTTAAATCGAATTACACCATATTCAAATTAATTTTAGAATAACTTTAATTTTTCTAAAGACTCAGGGTCCTGTATTCCTCCTGGTTACCTGTATATGGATTTATCAATTCGTCTAAAAGACATTTTGTGATATTGGGGATAACAACGGTTAAAATTTGAGTTGTGTTGCTGAATGTTATTTTTAACACATTATTGACAAAGAGAAATATTTTTTTATTGTCATGCGCGATATGGATGATTGTGGGATAAGCAACGGTGAAAGTTTGTTTTGTTTGGGCCATTTTATTATTTCCATGGACTTCGTTAATTTTTAGTATAGTGAATTAGTTATGTGTACAAACGATAGAGATATTTTGAAGGTTATAAAAAAGCCTTTTACAGATTTTCTTGGTCAGAGGTGAAACGTTTCGTCTACCAAAGTGTTTTTTACACATTATGGGAAAGAAAGAACCAAAATCTCTCCCGGATTTTTAAAGTGCCTGACTAGTTGCGGAGACATTTTTTTAAAATTTTGCTTAAAATTTAATCTTAAACTCATTTTTTTGTTTAATTATAACTGAAAACTAATAAAAATAGCAAAAGAAATTTTCTTTCAATGTATTTTTTTTTTTAAATATGGCCAATTTTAGGTTTAAATTAGACTTTATTTGTACGTTACGTTAAATAAAGTAAAATAAATTATAATGCATAATATTTTAAAAACCCACATAATTTTACTCATAAAACAGTTACTAATGAATTGACCTAATATCTTTGAAAACTCTTAATTTATTACTGAACTAGAAGTGAAAAAGTGCACACAATTCAAATTTTTCAAAAATTTCACATTTATCACACAGAAAAAAAATCATAAAAAAGGTAAATATGCTGTTTTTTTCTTAATCCCTACGTCACAGCATACATACTATAATAAAATGCACAATTACACAAAAATTACAGACAATTATCTACAGAACTTTTTGAGATATCATGCTTACCGTGTTATAAAATATCAAAAAAATCTGTTTCAGAGAAAAATGCATTTAAAGATTTAAAATTCAAAATTTAAAAACTATACTGCTAAAAAAACCTAAACCCTCTCTATATCAAAAGAACAAACATTTTCAAAGCAATTATGAATATTATATACTTTCTTCAATCGTTTATCTTTTAATATTTTTAACAATTTTATAGTTTCAAGAAGCTTTTTCTTAAAGTCTAAGTACACAGTTTACGAAATACAGATTAGACATATAAAAAGCACTTTATAAAAAACATTATTGTATTAAAAATAAAAACTTTTTACATAGAAAAACAAATATATATTATGCCATATTATTTTAGAAGTTAAGAAATATATAATACAAAATATATTTGTTTTTTTTTCCAGTAAACATTCACGAAAAAACTCTTAAAAAATATTGTTTATCACAAAAATTATCATAAATTATATATATATATATATATAGAATAAAAATCCTATAAAAAGAACTACTTTAAAACCCACCATATGAATATACTAAGCCTTCTGTTTTTCATCCTTAGTATTTTTTGTTTTCCTAGCTGCTTTTCTTTTTTTTCGAGACAATTTTGCAATCGGTAAAGAATGTCTTAAAGATGTTGAAATCCGTTGTTTATCAAATTTAAATAACTCTTCAGCAACACTTTCAGGAAGGGAACCATTTACATTTCGAATTACTGATAATATACCAGCATAACCGGAATTATAAAGTATTAGAGCTAATAATGCACCCAAATGAAATGTTTCCAGTCCAATAAATATATTTTTGGGAACAGTATTCCACAAAATGTTGTTATAACTTTCATTGCAATTATGTGTCTTACCATGAAGACATTTTTTCAACAAAATTTCTTCACACAATTTTAGATATGTAGGCTTTATTTGGTTTATATTTTTATTAGGAAGTCCTTGCTCAATTTCTTTGAGGGGACTCCCAGCTGCTTTTGCCCTTTGGTAACGACACCAACTCTCAGATCCTTCAGGACACTGTCCATGCAATGAATTATTTTTTCCAGATACACAGTGGAAAAATGCAACTATTACATCACTCATCATCTTTTGTAGATTACCTACATTGCTTCAAATAGCTATTCCATAATAGTTCTGAATTTTGTCGATTAATTTATCAGTTAATTTACGTTTCCCTCCCAAACCTTTCGTCGTTTTTTTTAATTGACGCAACCACCCCCCAATACGTTTCTGTATATGACCTATACACTCGAGTTTGGTTACTGTATTAATTCCATAAAAGTTTTTAACAGATTCATATCCTTTTGAGTCCCCATCTCCGTAGTATTCATTGTACTGTACATCCCTCACAAATATACGGTATGCTCCAACAACCTCCATGTTCCCCGCGGAACCTTTATAGTTCGAACATACATGTTTCGATGATTGTGCGCATATGTGGCAATATTGCGTCATAACTTCAATGTCTAAAATTTTACCGGTGTCAACTGATATGGCACTTACACACCCATTCAAAGATGAGTAGCATCTGCGTTGCCAAGTACCATCATCAATGGATATTACACATTTAGTGAAACTATTTGAGCCTTTGATTTCACTCAATGCGGCGTTGATGTTTTCTTGAGCAACGCGTTCAGTTGCTTTCAACGATTTTCTTTCTTGATTGCGTAAAGCAAGTTTTGACATGAAAGGTAAAACCGAGAAAAACACATAACTTTTTGCCAGCTGAAAACCCTTTCCCGATTATCCTTAGCCCCAAAACAATTGATGAGTTTATAAGACAAGAACCTTTCATCTTCTCTGTAGTAGGGAAACCTTTAAAGAAGGAGCAGTTTTTGCACTTTAGGTTCATATGTGAGCATAATCCACTGACATAGTCTTCTATTAGTTCCAAGCCCTGAGAATGACAATCAGGACAACAAACTATGGCAAAAAATGAAATCGAAGTTGTCCAGATGACAATTCTATTGTCTTTATAAGTTTCAAACAATCTTTCTGAGAAAATTTCCAAACTTATAAGGCTTGATTCCAACTTTTTGGCACTAGCGGATTCATTAGAATTGAGCTCAGATGTTTCATCATTCTCATTAATAGTAGCACGAATGGTATAACGATTTCCAGTAAATCGGCGCTTCTTAGACCTCCCAGATCTTGATTTAGCCATAATTAATCAATATTTTACCTTTTATCTTAAGAAAGACAGTTTTTTTTATAAAATATATCAAAATAATAAATTAAATGAGGAGCGAAGAATCGAGTAGCTAGAACATAAACAAATCGAAAAATGACAACAAACCTGTAATGTTGTTGCCAAATTTTACTAAAAACTATTAAATAATTTTTTAAAAATATCACCATATTCAGTTTTAATGTTACCAAAATTAATATTTTATAAATAAATTCAATGAAACTCCAAAAAAGAGTAAAAATCTTTCAAATTCAAAGTACTTCCGGTTTCGATTCCTAATTTCCGGTTCGTTTTTTGTTCTCACTTGACATAAAAACTGCTATAACTTCGTAAATAATTGGAGAACAAGCAAAAGTAAGGTATTTTTAGAAAGAAGAAAATTCAAATATTAAAAATATTAAATAAAATCGTTTTTGTCATTTTCATCAAAATTGATGATTTTACACTAGTCAGGCAACTTAAGAAGGGCAGTTACGCAATTTTAGTCTTGGATAACCTAGATGTTAATGTTAGTTTCAGTAACTTGTTCATGAGCGAGTTTCCAAGGAAATAAATTTCAAGGTAATCGTGGAATTCTACCCTTTTGATTCAATAGAAACAGTTTTAGAGAAAAGAAATAAAGCCTGTTGTGTTCTGAAATCCTTCATTGCAAAAAGCAATGTAAGTTTTGGAAGCAAACTATATTAGAAGTGTCCTCATCAAAATCCCACACGAAGAGATAAAATCTTACAGAAAAAGAAATTGGCAACTATTAACTGATACATGTAACGAACAAGGACATGGAGCCCACAATTTTGATAGGAAAATCGTATATTTGAAATATTGTTACATAGAAAATTCGGTGATCATCAGATACATTTGAGATCGATCAAAGCATTTACTGGTACACTGTAACTGGTTCAAAGGCTATAAAAAGCGATACTCAGCAATCTATTAGCGAGATAATATACAGTTGATATAATCAAAGTTGATTCAGATGAAGATGTAAAAAAATTCAAAAATAAAAATAAAATAATGAAAAAAATATTAAAATAAGAAAAAACAACATAAAAATATATGTGTATTCTACTAAAAATGTTACATAAAAAATTAACATTTTAATGGGATTCTTGTCCCTTCAAATATCTTCTTGATATTATCATATCAGAGGTAAAATTTGTGATATTCACACATGATTTTGAATGCTCAGTTGTTAACCCGGGCGCCGCACTCGATTCCGGCGTTAATATTCACGTTGGATGACAGAGTCACCTCAATTCCTTTTTATATGCAAACATTTATTGTACACAAAAAATAATATTTTCAGTGAATAATTTGTATTACAAGAAATTAAAAAACCTATATACTCTTAAAAACTTTTCAATTTTTCTTTGATAATTTGAGAAAAAAGATATAATCCAACTAAACTAAAATGTTTGAAATGTGTGTGACTTTAATAAAGTACACACATCGCATGCACTTTTACATGAAAGATATTTGCACTAAAAACTGTCATATTTTGTTCAAGTTATTGTAGTTTTACTGTCATTTGACGATAGATTAATAGCATGTGGTATTTTCTTTTTGCCTGTGTCTTTTTGACAGAGTTCAGGGTTTTCTGTAATACACTTGTGACTTTAAACCTTTCTTGATGAAGTTTTTAGGGTGCATTTGTAAATTTTCATTTCGTTTCAAACGCATCATGTTCATCGCTTTTTTTCAAATTTACTTTCACTATTATGATTAATATTCATTATTTCTCATCTGGTTCTTTCCTTTATTGGTCAGTTTTAACTTCATCCAATAAAGATCGTGGTTGTCCATTTCTTTTTTAATATCCATTTACATTCATAAGCAAAGCATAATGAGTCGTACCCCACAGCAATCAAAACCACCTAATATTTCACAAGGAAAAAATGTAGCTTGTTTATAGAAAATATTTTGGAACAAAAATGGTAATTTGGTGAACGTATTCACTCCAAGTACCTTAAGACTAAAAATCGTTTCCCATTTCCAAAACAAAAGGGAGATACGTGACAAAGGCATTTTAGTTTCCATAAAAACTGTGATATTGGAAGATATTGACTTTAGTAACAATTAATTATTTTTCTCAGAATTAAAGATTTCGGGAGCCTGGGGTGACTCTGTGTTCCATGGGATTACTCCTGAGTTAAATAACTTCTTTGAGGATTCAAATTATATTCCGTATGAGAAAAAATGTAGTCACTCAGAGATACATTGGAACAAAAGTGGAAAGCAAAGCCTATTCTATTTTTCTACAAACAAACGAATCCGTCTGGAAATAGCAGTCATCAATTTAAAAAGTTGTCGATAAATTTAGATAGAATTCTCTTTCAGATCTTTTCCTAATATCATAAATTTAGCTTTCAATAACTCTGGTGGTTTTATTCGTACTACACAGCAATAAATTATGTTCCTATTCACGGTATATTCTTATGTACGGTATATTCCTATTAAAGTATTTTCACATTTTAGATATATTTTATTCCACAGCTATCTATCACAATAATTAAATCAAAATATACCCCTTATGTTTCATAAAATCTAAAGTTACATCATAAACAGTTTTCCATATTGTTAATATCAACATTGATAAGTCAAGGTTACAAAATTTCGCGCAACGATAAGTCAACCATTTGCTTAATTAAAAAAAACGTAATTCATATTAGATACTGAATACTATCTTGCTTCCTTCAATTACTATGTACAGTAATGTATTTACATTTACCGGAATTTCTGACATTTGATAAATTATCATCTTTGGATGGGAATTCAATTTTATTACAATCAGGTAAACAGTAGATTTTCTATAGATCCAAATTTTCAATGATCGCTAAAGTTAACTAAAAATTAGTGCTTCGTTATAAAACATAGTTCTTTGATTTTCTTAAAGAGTTAATATTCTCAAAGGCACCAACTTATATCTTCTGAATAAGCCGGCAGATATTAACCTTAATAATACTGATGTGAAACACTGAAATTAATATTTTCAGATGCTGAATCACCTATCACAGGCGTATTTTGTAAAATTAGAATATCCATGTTATTCCTATAGGGTTCGATCACTTGATGACGTCACTTTTTTTCTGAGATAGAAGGATGAAACTTTGGGATCACCTACTACTCTGTATATCGTTGGGATGTACATGACCATTTACGTCACAGTTGTTTCGTTTTCCTTTCTCGAGCTAGCACTACCGCATTTGCAACTACAGACACTGGACCGGTTCGAATGTATTCCTCTTGTTTTTCCTCATAACCAGGCCGAGGTTCGAGTTTCTGGGTGCACTGCTTCTATTTTATGTAATTATTTTAAATGTTTTAATTACTATTTTAAAATAACCATAAATCGGGGGCTCTTCAGGCGGACGTCATAATATGTTCTCAGGAACGATTCTTCCCACCAAGACATTCAATATAACGTCTCAAGTATCACATTCGGTTCACCTCATCTCCAGATACAGTCTACCCCCTCCATTTTATTGATCCTATTATCCCTGTGCGGGGGTGTTTAACTTTATATAAATCATGATTATCTCAAGTTTGGATTTTCCGATTGACTTCAAGTTAGTATCGTTCAACTCTGCTCGTAACCGCCTTTTGCCCTTGGACCAGCTTGCTATGCTCAACATTTTTGAAATATTTCGATCTTGTTACGTGAAAGAAGTATAACTTCTTACGTGCGTACATAAGTACACACACACACATTTTTTTTAAGGTCACGCACAATTGATACATTTTAGCTCAGTTTCTTTGGATTTTTTTCTAAAATTATCAAATAATTCCTTAATTAAATTATTCACTGAAATTACGACTTTTATTGTATACTATGAAAATAATTATAAAAAAATGATTAAGGTGACTCAATGACCTCGCTTGACCATTAGTATCGAGTGCGCTCCTGCTCCCGGGATAAAACATGTTCAAGTTTTTCCTCTTTAAATATTAAAAAGAATACAATTATTCTTCATCGGAATTTTATATTATTGTTCATTACTTAACATCAATTCTAAATGCTAATTCTATGAAGCTTAAAATTACGGTTAACTTAGAAATAATTATAATTTGAGCAATCATTTAAAAAAAAAAATCATTTTACATTTTTGTAAACATTGTCACACACTTGCCTTTACTCTCCTTACAATTCAGCTATGACATCAATAATGCTTTATCCTAATATATATTATAAACGCGGAAGTTTGTGAAGATGTTTGGTCGACTTTCACGCAAAAACAACCGAATGAATTTTAATGAAACTTTACAGTAATATAGCTCATAAATCAGAATAATACATAGGCTAAAATTTATAAAGATATTGTGTGAAGTGTCCAAAATATAACTATAATTGTCACGTAAGTATGAAACCATTCTGCCATCTGCAAAAAAGCCCGTGACAGCATATGTCGATCTTTTATGTAAAAGTCATTATTGCCAAAATAACGGACCATAAATATAATAAAAATTGCTAATTGCACATTGTAATACACGTTTGGTAGTTACAAATTCATCCTTATATCAAAATAAACACTTTTATCGCTATTGGCCATACCTTAAATATGAGTACAATAAAAATTAATAATTGCACGCTCTAATGCACGTTTGGTAGTAACAAATTGATTCTTAATTCAAAATAAGTACTTTTATCGCTTCTGGTATGTAAATTAGATAAACTTTGCCTTTCAACACTACATCATTTGGGCAAATTTTCAACTTTGTTTGTGGTTTATAGTTAATTAAACACTACAGTTTTAATTGAGTAAGCAGGTATTGCATTTATTAAGTATAAAAATAATAACTGCCGTACTGTATTTTTTGGAAGTGTAGAAAAAGCACCTACTAAGAATTATGCCGCGACAGCGTTAAGTCTAATTTTCCCCAAAGCTCTAATATAGCTCGAGCTAAGAAAGTATCTAGATTTAACGAAACGTCTCCACAAACCGAACTGCGAAGGCTTAAACAGATGGAGCGTGAGGCAGCTCACACAGCTGCTGAGACACCAGAGCAGTCTCAAGCTCGGTGTCGACGTCATGCTGAATATCTGACAACTCAACGGGCTGCTGAGACACCCGATCAGTACCAAGCTTGGCGTCTTCAGCAGGCGACTTACATAGCGTCTCAGAGAGATATATAAACCATTGAAGCAGCTGAATCTCACTAAAGCGCTGTTGCTGAAAGGGCACAACAGTGACGTCTAATATTCACAAGAAAACCCGTGGGGGAGGGATTTGATAAAGCTGCATTTGAGTATGACGAAACTCTTGATTACGAAAGCCACAAGCATATAAAACTAGAAGCAATGAATAATGAATTCAGATTTTGCGGTGCTCTTAAATGGAAAGAGGAATTAGCAGGCATGTGTTGTTTGGGGGGATGGGGGAAGTAGCCTTTCCTTCAATAGACGAGCCAATTGAACTTCTTAAAAAACTTTTCTCTTATGAAACAGATGAGTCTCGCCATTTTGTAAAAAAAACATAAGAAAATATAATACATGTTCCCATATGATATCTTTTGGGGCGGATAAGATTGTTTCGATGTAGGGATTTTGCCCGACTTTCACAATCCAAGGGCAAATATACCACGCAAATTGGCTCTTTGCTTCCTGCTACCAATACGCAAACAAAATTTTTGCATGTTTATTTCATGGGCGATACGGAAGCTCAAGTTAATATGCGTTCTGAGTACGTACAAGGTGTTGAAAGAAACACGGTTAAAAAAATACAAGTTCTAAAAGATCACAGCATTTTAGTGCATGGATTTAAAATGTATAAATATAGAGTGACTAGCGATAATTATAAGGTAGTGATACACCCAGATCGTGTATAATGTGGTGAATACGAAAGACGATTCAATGCCCCGAGAACAAATGAAATAGCTTCCGTAGTAGTTAGTAGTGAACGAACTGCGTCTCGGGACATAGTTATTCAGGCGCACGATGACCGGCTTACCAGAGTTCCAGATACTCATAAATTTTATGAAGCTCTCGAGTACCCGATATTTTTTTTGGAAAGGACAAGAGGGATACAGTTTTGATATTCCTCAAATCAACTCATTTACATAACAACCCATACCAAATAAATACGTTTCCTGCAGAATTTTATGCATATCATATGATGGTACGTCGCAACAATTTTAATTTATTGCGACGATGTAGACTTCTCTTTCATGAGTTTTTTGGTGGACATGTACGTCAAAGTAGAGAGTGAGCGCTTGAGGTTTATTGCCTTGAACCAAACGAAAATGCGAGCATAAAATTATATACATTTACAAGACGCTCGATAAGGAATGATGCGGATTTAGATCCAAATAACTTAGGTCAAATGGTAATTCTCCCGTCATCATTTGTAAATAATGCGATATAGTTTCATGAATACACGCAGGATGCTTTCACATACATGCGTAACTACGGGAGGCTGATATGTTTATTACAATGACATGTAATCCCGCCTGCCTAGAAAACACTAGAGATCTCATTCCAGGTCAAAATTCAACGGACAGACATGACTTAACATCCAGAGTATTTAAAGTAAAAATTCAAAAATTAGTTGCTTTATTTACCAAAGGTAAAATATTTGGTGATATGAAGTGCTTCATGTACTCAATTGAGTGGCAAAAAACAGGTTGCCTCACGCGCACTTACTGTTGTGGTTGATGGAAAAATTACGCCCAAACCAAATTGACGAAATCAGAAGTGCGGAGATACCAAACCTAGAAACTGATCGGAAGCTCTATGATACTATAACCAAAAATATGATTCACAGTCCCTGTGGTGCACTAAATCCGTCATCACCATGCATTAAGAAAGGAAAATGAGCCAAAAAGTATCCAAGGGGGCTTTTAGAAGATACTAAAACCAACTGCAAAGGCTATCCTCTGTACAGGCGTAGATCACCAGAAGATGGCGGCCATACGTTAACTCAAAAAACCCGAGGTGGGTACAGGAAATATTGGTTGACAATAGCTGTGTATTGTCCCATATTCTCTTCTCTCTAAAATGTTTAATTGCCATATAAATGTAGAGTTCTGCAATTCGGTAGAGGCGGTAAAATATATTTGTAAATATATAAACAAAGACAGTGACCAGGTTATTTTTAACATCCGACTGAAAGGGAATGTTAATATTGATCCGAGAGATGAGGTGCAAACATTTCGAACTAGTCGATATGTTAGTAGTAACGAAGCAGCGTGGCAAATATTGGGTCTGCCTCTGCATGAGAGACACCCAACAGGCATTCATTTTGCGGTTCATCTGCCTAATGGATAGCGGATTTACTTCACTGAAAACAATTTTAGAGAGAGAATGGCCACACCACCAAAGACGACACTAACTGCACTTTTTCTGCTTTGCCAAAATGCCGCATTTGCAAAAACATTACTTTATGTTCACGTACCCCCAGCTTCTATACATGAAACGTATCGTTGGAAGAATGGAAGCGTCGTGTACAAGGAACACCTATCGATGGCTGGCCAGGTGTGAAGGCATGAGATGCTCTTGGATGCATTTAAACAGTGCACTTTCGTAACTTCGAACGTTACTGTTTGCGAATGCTGTTGAAAGTAATACATGGCCCCACTAACTTCTTGGATCTAAAAACAGTTGACGGCCAAGAACTTGAAACTTTTCGTCAAGCGTGTGAGAAGTTAAGGTTGTTGGAAAATGACAACCACTGGGATGCCACAATGGAAAATGCCGTACTGTGTCGCTCTCCTTCGCAAATAAGAGAGATATTTGCAATATTGATATGTACTTGTGGTTTATCCAATCCACTTCAACTATGGAATAAGTAAAGTTGCTTTATCAGAAGGTATCTTTCACAGATTTGAAAGGATGGATCAAGTCAACAATGAGCTACGCTTGAATGAAGCGTTGAGACAAATAGAGGACAAAATAATAAGGATTTCCGGAAAGAAAGTGTCCGACTTTGTAATGCCCACACCACATCATCGAAGAGAGCTGTCGACCGATTTGATCAAAGAGCTAAGCTAAAAGACCGCATTATTAGATACTACTCATGTCAGCAAAACTGATCCATGCCTACTACCAGAGCAAAAAGACATTTATAACAAATATTACAACGAGTTGAGTTTGGTGAAGGCGGCCATTTTTTTTCTTGTTTCCCTGGGTGCTACAAGCAAAACCTTTTTACTTAATTTTCTTATAGCAAAAATTCGTAAGGACCGTAATGTTGCATTAGGTGTGGCTTCCTCTAGAACCGCTGCAACATTACTGAGCAGTGGACGTGCAATATCAGTAAAAACAGTGCCCGTGGCGCCCTGTTGCAACAATGAAAGCTAATCGTGTGGAACGAAAGCACTATGTCACACAAACGCGCCATCGAGGCGCTTGATCACTGTCTACAAGATATTAAAAAAAATCGAAAGTTGATGGATGAAGTGGTAGTGTTACTGGCAGGGGATTTTATACACGATTTACCTGTTATCGAGAGAGGCACTGCAGCAGACGAAATTAACGTATGTCTGAAAGCACCATATCTGTGGACCAAAGTTGAAAAGCTTTATCTTACAACTAACATGCGAGTCCAGGAACTCAACGATGTTGAGTCAGGAACATAATGCTCAAAAACTCCTAGAAATTGGTGACAGCCATTTAGACACCGACCAAGAAGGTGTGATTCATTTCACTCACCAATTTTCTCCTGTTGTGAAGTAGGAAGACGAATTCATTGATCAAGCTTTTCCGAATCTGCAACAATATATTCTCGATGAAAAATGGTTGTGTGAAAGAACTATACTGGCACCAAAATATGAGACTGTTGCGAAAACAATTAAAAAATCTTGAGGGGAATAGCCAGCGAAATATCAGTGTATAACTCCATCGATACAGTCATGTCATCCGATGAAACTACGAGCAATCCCGTGTAGTTCCTGAACTCTTTGGATTTATCTGGGGAGCCATAACATTAGTTTGAATTGAAGGTAGGTGTACCCGTTTTGATAAAGCGCAACATGGACGCGCCAAGATTAGCAATGGTACTCGGTGGCGAATCACCAAACTAGGAAGACATATTGTGAAGGCCACAATCTTAACTGGAGAAACCAAGGGAGGTAATGTTCTTATACCACGCATCCCAATCATACTCAATAACTTAACATTTAATTTCAAACGCCTGCAGTTCCCATAAAAAGTTGCACTTTCAATGACTATCAACGAATCGTAAGGCTAAACCTTAAAGATAGCAGGCATACATTTGGGTATGCCATGTTCTTCCCACGGCAAGCTCTACGTAGCTTGCTCACGCGTTTCTAAATCGCAAAATCTGCATGTTTATGCGGAACGAAAAAAAATTTAACATAGTTTATAGGTGTGTATTGCAATATCTATCTATAACTTTTGCATTACCATTCAAAACATCATATACATCCGTACATCTATCAACACAATGTATAGGATTTATAATACCTATCAGTGAGATAATCATCAAAAATACTTAGTTTCAGTTTACATACATTATACAATATAGAACAAGGATCTCTCATAGTAACTCTGTTACATTTACGACTAAATCGCAGAACCAATTTTGATGATTTTTGGTATAAAAATAAATAGAGAGGACCTTGAGTGGAAAAAATAAAAGCTACCTGAAGGACTAATCCTGCGCAGACAAAGTCGCGGACACCAGTTATATAATATATCTATAAATATATCTATGTAAATAAACTGCACTCTAAACGATTTTCACTGCATGTAAATTTTCTATAAACTATTTTTAATGATCGAACTTTAAGATTTCTTAATGCTGTTTGCTTATCTAAAAATAAAAATGGATGTTTGTATGTATGTATGACCTCGCTACACTCCATTACTGTTCAGCCGATCACTATGAAAATTGACATGTATATGTATATTTTGGAGAAGAGTTTTGTGCTATATTTTTCGTTGCAACTCCCCCACCAGGTGGTGCTACAGTATATCGACATATGCACAGTAGAATCAATTAACAAGTTGATTCTATCGCCAACATTTCGCTATGTTTCCATTGAATCGCCGTTATAATTTAAGGAATGGCATTGCTTGCAAATATTTCAATTTTAATAGAATAACAACATAAATAATATTAACGTATTACACTTCGAAATATATATTATTTACACATTTTAAGCATTCGTGTACAAAAAATTTGTAACAATGTTCTACCTTTACTAACCAGAGATAAGCTTAGGGAAGGTGTTTTTTAAAATTCGACCCACAAGAGTTAAGGGGTGTTATAAATTAAATAAATCATTTTTTATGAGCTCTTAGATCTACAGACTTAAAATTTAATAAACATGTGGGTTTTTTTTGTTTAATATGCATTTCACGTAAAATTAACTCATTAAAAACTTATTTATCCTTCAATATG